>OX359285.1:39976218-39983718 GCA_947179155.2 Hedera helix
TTCTGAACTGTGGATCTTGAATATCATATTTAAATTTCACTCCACATCATGTTGGCAATTTGGACATTATTTGAATCTGCACAAAGTAAACTTCCGATACTTATTGTTTATCCTGTTCTTCTGTTCATCATTTGTATCACTGTTATTTGTATTAATCATCAATAATCAAGCTGTTGTGAATATCTGTGGCCGGGGGCACAGATGTGATATAATTGTTGAACAGATGATAGGTTAAAAGCGATATACTAGGTTAAAGGCGATACATCTGTTAGGTGTCTTTTATGGCACGTGGTGAATGTCCTCTTTGGCCCGTAGTGCAAAGATGAACTGTTGGTTGGTATGATTATGACCAAAGGCTGAATCTGGTATAATCATGACCGTTGGTGTTATATTGAATTTCTTTGGCCCGTAGTGCAAAGATGAACTGTTGATCTGCATGATTATGACCAGGAACTGTGAAGTTGTATTATCTTGACTAATGGTATTTCAGATGATAAAAGTTGATGATATTTTTACTAAAAAGAGAAGCGAGTGGACATTATAGTCTGCATTATTCTTCTAATAGATTGCTCATTCCGCTGCTATTATTGATCTGAACATTGTTTAAGAATTTAACTACAGTTTTTGATATAAACCTTGTAGTCTATTGTATTCAGAACTCAACTGTTGAAGGCTAATGATAATTTATTCGTCATTATCTTAGTCATGATATTTCTTACTGGGCTATTTGAGCTCACCCTTTCTTTTCGTTCCATTGTTTTTCAACAGGAGATGAAAACGTAACAGGGTCTAGCTGGGGGATGGAGTGAGAGTCCGAGGAATAGCTGTCGTAGTCTTCACGTGTTGTAAAATAGTGTGGCAATAATAGTGAAAACTTAGTTGTGTATTATTATACATTGTATTGTTGTACGTTGTGCTTTGTTGTAATAATTTTGTTGTAGTCTTTTGACGACTGAAGTTTGGGCTGTGTGGGCTCAGATTTGGGGGTGTCACATTTAGTATGTGATAAATGCATAAAAGTTGTACAAAAGTTCATAACACGTTTTACCGGTAAAACCCTAACGATACATGTTATGTTTAATGTTGTATTTTGAAATTTATAAATCGGAAATTAGATTTTTATGGTTAGAAAGCTAGATCTATGAGTTTTAAAGAAAAAACCGCTTTTTGAACTTTTCAAAAATATTGAATAACAAAGAAGTTATAGCTTTTACCACAAAGAATGTCGTTTTTAAACCCTAAGTGGTTCGATCCATAAACTTCGTGTAAAATACTTTCAAAAAGACGATCAAACCGTGGAATATTGTAAAACAAGAAGTGAGGAACACATCAACACTGATTTGATGTTATTTGGATGTGTAGATCTCATTTAATCAAGGTTTGAATCAAAGTAGTCAAAACTGTCAAAAAATCAAAAATTTGTAAAACATTCTGTCACTCGGCGCCGGGGTGCAGTGTTCAGTGCAATACACTGCGCCGGGGCGCCGTGCACTGTTACCAGAAAAAAATTAAAATTCGAACCAGGTCGGGTCGAGTCTGGTTCGGGTCAGAAAATAAAAAATATTCCAAAAATCATTTTAGTATTTTTGGACTTAATAAATATATTTTTAAATATATATATAATTGATTTAATGATTTAAAGGTGTATAAATATTATTATTGAAATAATAATATAATGAAGGTAATAAAATATTATTAAATAAATAATAATATTAGAAATTTATTAAAATATTATTAAGTGTATAATAATATTATAAAATCAATAAAATATTATTAAATGATTAATAATATTAGAATTCTAATAAACTATTATTAAACGATTAAAATATTATTAAATGATTAATAATATTAGATAATTAATAAAATATTATTAAATGATTAATAATATTAGATAATGATTAAAATAGTATTAAATGATTAATAATATTAGATACTTAATAAAATATTATTAAATGATTAATAATATTATATAATGATTAAAATATTATTAAATGATTAATAATATTAGATCATTAATAAAATATTATTAAATGATTAATAATATTATAAGTCAAATAAAATATTATTAAATGATTAATAATATTAGATAGTTAATAAAATATTATTAAATTATTAATAATATTAGACAATTGCATGAACTATATTAAATAGTTAATATATGTTCTTTATGTTTGAAATATTATCAAGTAGTAATAATATTTTACTAAGTGTTTAAATTACCCATAATTCATAAATTATGTGGTTCATAAGGTTATAAAGGTCATTATACTTACAAATATATAATACTAATTTAAGATCAAACTGATTTAATTGTTAGGTCCGTTCAATGATTGTTAAATTAAGTTGGTTAGCCGTAGACGACGCACGAGGCAAATTTTCTATCCCTTAACTTGTATTTACTATTGCAGATATTCTTCAACCGTATATACATTTCAATTATTGTTGAGCAAGTATTCTATACTCGTAGTTATTTGACAGACCTTTGAGTGAACTAATTATCAAAAATTACTTCACATCGTTTTTGATTATTGTAGTCGCACATAGTGCTTTTACAACTGTTTAAGAATGTCTAAGCTAATTGTTTCGGCTAGACAAATGCATGTTTAAATTTATCTAATTGAATATTTTAAAAACTTATCCAAACCATTGGCTAGTGTGGATTCTTATAGTCAGACTGAGAAAAAACAACCCTAGTTAAAAGGGGAATTTTATATTGTCGGGTGACCGAATTTTCGCAAGAAAACTAAATATTATGCATGTACATAGGACATGAGAGAACTGATCCCCTTAAGTGTCCCGTTATTTTTTTTAACAAGGAGTCAGACATTGTATGTCTGCTTTACCTTAGTAGCAGTTCACGGTCATTAATGTAATGTCCTAGAATTTCCACATCTTTATTAGTTAAATTATTAATTGAATTTCCAACGAGTTATTTTTACGAGATTATTTAAATCTTTTTATGTGATTAATTAATTATGTGATTAAATAATTATGTAATTAATTGTTAAAATTAATTAAAGGAGGTCACTAATATGTTATTAAATTAGTGAACAAACCCTAAAGTTTTAACATCAAAATAATTGATAAGTTTCCTATTAACTAAATATTCAATTAAATTGAATATAATGAGTAAATTAAATATAATAAATTAATTAATATGATTATTAATTAATGTAAATAATGTGAAATATTAATAATAATATTTATTAGTCCATTTAGTAATTTAATACTAATGGGTTAGAATATTTAATTATTTATTCCATTTAATTATTTATTTAATCATGGATTGAATAATTAATGTATAAATTATTAAATTAGCCCAACATGGGTCAATTAGTAGCCCAAGTGGGGAATAATAAAATTTGACAATTTAGTAGCCCAAACAATTTAATAGAAGCCCAATTGGTATTTTAAATTAAAGCCCAATGATTGGCCCACTTGGAAAATACTTAAATTAACTATTAATTGTTTAAAAAGGGAAATGTGACTTTGAATTTGGGACAAAAAGAAGATGATCAGCCGAAGCATGCTAGCAAGGAGGAGAGAGAGTGTATTGTTATTATTATTATTATTATTATTATTATTATTATTTGATTTTTCATTTAATTAATAAAAGGGTTGCTTGTTTTCTTTTTGTAGTACATGCACCATGCTTCTTTTCACCTAATGTGGCTAACTTGTGTAAGTATCCAATAGGTGCATGATGGGCTAAAATTATTAGATATATTATGTATCTATCATATTTGCAAGTATACTTACAATTTGGTAGTTTTGAAAGTCATTTCTCATCTTTTATTTTCAAACAAAAGAGAGAGCTAGAGAGCATTTGAGAGGGTGAGAAAATTTGAGAGCAAAATACTAAGAGAAGAGAAGGAGTCTTGGTTCATGCCTTCAAACCTCATCACCTACTTTGGAAGAAAAAGAAAGATAGCCATTAAATCAAGGTAATGGTTATTCTAAATCTAAGTTTTATTTTTAAATTAAATAAATCATCATGTTTGTATAAACATGTTAATATAGTTATTAATGTGTAGTTGTAATATTTATGCCATGCTTGAGTTTAATATGTTTGGTTTGTATTTTGGTATATTTTATATGCTAAAATATGTATTTAGTAGTGTGTAAACAAGTTTTGAAATATATTACCAAAAATATTTTTGTAAAACTTAGGTTTGATGTTCTAATATTATAGAACATTAAATCATGCGAAAAACAAAGTTTGAATCACTCAAAATGGAGTTATATACAAAAAGTTATGATTTATGGTAGTTTATGTGATGTAAAAATTTTTATAAAAAAATATTGATATTAAATCATGAAAAATTAATTTTTTCATGTTATAAATTAATATAAGATGATTGGTAATTTTTTTGGATTTTTATTGAAGAGTTAAAGATTTATTGAAGGTATATTTTTATTTAAAATGGGTAGCCGGAAACACTGTTCACATTCTGCTTGGAAGAAAAATTTAACACTGGCCGCGCAATGCGCGAGGCACTGTTCACCCACCGACGCGGAGCCAAACGACGTCGTTTGGCGTCAGCAGAAAATTTCTCCGCGCGTTACGCGCGGAAGCCATTTCCGGCCTGCCAAAAACGGCGCCGTTTTGGTCCGAAAATATTATAACGCGCGCCATGCGCGGTAGTTATTTTCCGGCGAAATTACAAGTTTGCCCCTCCGTGTTTTTTTTCGGCTGAATTACCATTCTGCCCTCGGTTCAGTTTTCGAATTATTTACGAAATTGCCATCGGTCCGGTTTTTCAACTTAATTACGAAAATGCCATTCGGGTTAATTTTAATTAATTAAAATATTTAAAAATTAATTTAAAATTATAACAAAAATAATAATAATACAAAAATAATATTGGGGAGGATATTTTTCATAAAGTTTAATATTTAAATATTTTAAATATTAATCTAGTTAGCTAAACCATGGTTAGGTTAAATAAATTTATTATTTATTTATTATTTTAAATGTTAATAATAAATAAAGATGATAAATTAGCAATTATTATTTAATGCCTATTAAATAATATTTAAAGAGAGATAAAATTTATAAATTAATTATTTATTATTTAAATATTATTAAATAATAAATAAAGATAATTAAGTAATTAATTATTATTTAATTAACATTAAATAACGATTAATGGAAATTAAGTTATTAGAGTAATAATTTATTATTTAATTTAAATAATAAATAAGAATGATTTGATTATTATTTAACCTTAAATAATAATTAAAATTAATTAAATAATTAATTATTATTTAATTGACATTAAATAATAATTAAAGAGGATTAAGATTAGTAAACTATTATTTAATTTCCTTAATTAAATAATAAGTAAGGTTAATTACTTGGTTAATTATTGGTTGATTAACATTAAATTAAAGAAGGTTTAAACTAAGTTAATAATTATTTATTATTTAATTATAATTAAACAATAAGTAAGTACAATTAGTTATTATTTATTTTAAATAATACCTAGAGTTAATTAATTAATTTCTATTTAATCAATATTAAATAGTAATTAAATAGAGATTGAGTTAATAAAATAAATTAAATTTAATTATGAATTTAATTAAACAATTATAATAAGTTGTTTAAAGGTTTACTAAGTGTCCAACACTTAAGAAAAATATTTTCTAACTTATTAAATTATTAACCTAAAACGATTAAGTGTCTATAAGGTTAATAATATTGTTTTGACTAATGTAAATTATGTGTTAGTACTTATGTGGTAAATAAGTTCGTTATTAAGCGTATAGTTATGCAAATACGCCGTACTAATTATTAGACCGACTTTATTAATGTTAGGTCTTTCAAAGCAAGTTAGTTAAAGCTAGACAATTATTGTAGCTGAGCAAACAGGCAAGTTCTCTAACCCTACTCAATTATTATCGTTGAACAAGTTTCCATACTTGTATTTATTGTTAAAGCTTGCAGTGGTTTAATTATTTAAAATTATTCCACATCCATATTGTTTATACAATCGCACTTAGTGCATTTGAAGCTTATTAGTTCTTGATTCATGAACTGTATTAAAAATGTTTTAAGCTAATAAATCAGCTAGACATTACGTTTCTAAATTCAATAACTTGAATACTTTTAAAAGCTTATCCAAACCATTGTTGGGTGCGGATTTCTTATATTAAGTCTGAGAATTGAACAACCCTAAATTAGGGGATTTTGTGTCGGGAAACCGACTTTGGGCGCCAGTGACTAAATGTAATGCATATACAGCGGGTTGAATAGGCTGATCCCCTTGAAAACCAAACAACTCAAAGGGTCAGAGGAAACTCTATTATACCCTAGTTAGTTCAGGGTCCTTAGTGACCACTCAGCATTTTAAGATTCAAATATTCTGTTTATTAAAATTTGAATCCTGTTTCATTCACAATTGTTATATCTATTGTTGAATCATTGTTGATATTTCCCATTCATTCATGATATATTAAATCTATATGATTGTTCTAAACTTGCTGAGCAAACTAGTTGCTCATTCTTGCTATATCATGAACCATTTTTCAGATAATCCTGATTGCTCAAAAAAGGATAAAGGAAAAGGAAAAGCCAGAGCTTAAGTTAGCTTATGCATGCTAATTAGATATTTAATTATGTATTTACGGTTGTTAAACCTTTTCTAATTCCTTGTGATAGGAACTGTTATTATGTTAAGGTTGATAGACCCTGGTATTGTAACCTTTTGAAGGGAACCAATATGTATTATTCCGCGATATATAAATGCAATGTATGTATTTAATTGTTAGTAATGTGTTGAATAGTGAGAACCAAACTCGAGGTTATGGAACCCGGATTTGGGGTCGTCACAATTAAAGACCACTCAGCAGTAAAGAGTCAATACAAACTTTTATTGAACATTGATTCTTGTTATCTTTCGCAATTGTTATTGTTAAAAACCCTGAAGTTATTTCCCTTCATCATGATATATCTTATGATTGTTGTTTATAAACTTGCTGAGCCATTTAGTTGCTCATTCTTACTATATCATGACTATATTTCAGCCAATCCCGAAAGCTCTAAATCGGACAAAGGCAAGGGGAAAGCGAATGCTTAGTTTTAGTAGATGCATGCTAGTTTAAAATTACTGTTATGTAATTACTGTTGTAAATATTTTGTATTTCCCTTAAGATATGTAATGTTATGATTAAGGTTAATAGACCTTTTGAAGTATAGCCTTTTGAGAATGAACCTTTTGTATTATTCCGCGTAATTTGAATACAATTTATGTATTTCATTGTTGTTAAGTATTGTACATTGAGAACCAAACCCGAGGTTAAATAACACGGATTTGGGGTCGTCATCATTCTTGCTATATCATGACTATATTTCAGCCAATCCCAAAAGCTCTAAATCGGACAAAGGCAAGGGGAAAGCGAATACTTAGTTTTAGTAAATGCACGCTAGTTTAAATTACTGTTATGTAATTACTTTGTAAATCTTTTGTATTTCCCTTAAGATATATAATGACTAAGATT
>OX359285.1:39986218-40196218 GCA_947179155.2 Hedera helix
AGCCTATTTTTTTTATAATAAAAACTTAAACAAAATATATTTAGTTTAAGATTATAAAATAACAAAAAAAAATTAACGTGCATTTATTTTTTCACAATAATAATGTCGATCCAGCATCATCATCCCATTAGTATATTTAATCCCCCTTTAGTTAATCTTAGAAGTACATTTAAAAATGTAAAGAGATTCTTAAAAGTATTAAAATGTGTTTATGATATTTGAGGGCATGGAATTCTTTTGCTAAATTTAGTTCCTTATCCTCTTTTTTCTTATCCAAACTAAAAGTTAGCATGATGATTGGTGCAATGGAGATACTGTGGTGGCCCATAGATTTGGATTATCCTAGCTAGTTGCCAGCTAGTACCTAGTAGTCTTATTTTTTATATGGGAGGAGAGGACAATGAACGTGTAAAAGCACGGAGCGTGGGGGCCAGCTGACATGTAATTAGGATGAACGAGGTGGCGTACTGGGTGCCAAGATTTTTTGTGGTGTAGTTACTTGGTGGAGGAATAAGAGCCACTGGTTTGTGTGGCAGAGACATACCCCCGACCACATTGACTGTCCAATCCCGACTAGCTAGCTACCTAAAGATAATGTTAGGGACCGCGCGCTTATGTCACCTCAATTTCCTTTTCCTTCCAAGCTACTCGAGCTGATCCGACTTTTTTATTTTGTTTAGCATCAGTAAAGCATTTTTATCATTGCACTGTTACACTAAGATTATATTTATTTAAAAAAATATATTTAAAATTAAAATATTTATTTTAATTTAATATTATTTAATTTTTTAATAAAAAAATATTAGATTATTAATCTCATAAAATTATTTAAAGTCAATAATTAATTAGTGGCTAAAATAGTATAATGATAAGTCTATATATACAATATTTAAATTTAAAATTAAATATTATATTTATCTTAATTATTAAAAAATAGAACCTAACACAAATTTTTTATTTTTTAAAATTAATTTAAAGTATTTTTAAATTCAAAATTAATATGAATTATATTAATTGTAGTAAATATAATAATAATTATTATAAACTATTTAATTTTTTTTATTTATTATAAAATTTATTATTTTATAATTAATTATTTTAATTTTAAATTTAAAAATATCCTTAAATTTTAAAATTAATAATAATCTTATTAATTCAGAACAAAACAAATATTATTTTTATCCGTACCCAACAAAAAAAAAAAGAGAGATAGAGTTAGCTAGCTAGCTGATGAATTGAGGGTGAGCTCTGCTATAGGCTCTAGCTAGCTGCATGTAACATAACTGTGGATGGAGGAATTAGGGATCAAATTTTTTATAATAAAATTTTTATATATTTTTATTATGAGATTTATAATAATATATTTTAAAATTAATAATAATAATTTATTTTGTCATTATAATTTTACTTTATAGTAATAAGATAAATTATTATTATAAATATTAAAAATTATTGTTGTAAATTTTATATTAAAATTACAGAAAAATTTTATTACAGAAAAATTAAAACCATGGAATTGGGGAGGTAAAATAGAAAATGGACAGAAGAATTAATTGAAAGCACCAATGAAGTTAGAGAGCGAAATGAAACAACACGAAAAAGAAAAAAGCAACAGCAAAAGTTGGTTTACGTACCTAGCTTAGAAACAGTATTGCTTTTTTAATAATTTATTAATTCCGGAAAACACCAAAAGAAAGTTTACTAGTCAAAAGCGACATCGATCTTCAAGTTAAAACTATCATTCATATATATATATATAGTATATATATAACCAAACCCCCTCCTAACACTTATCTGAAACCCCTCCTTCCATCCCCCCCCCCCCCCCCCCCCCCCCCCCAACACTAATCTGAAACCCCTCCTTCCGTCCCTCAGTCATATATATATATATATATATATATATGGCGGCCAATACTGCTCTTGACAAGAATCCCAACAGACTCTCGCTTGCCATGGGAAGAACTGGCCAGTGGTACGTACCTACCTTAATCTATATACAGATACATAATTTAATTTATTAATCATTTAAATTAATTTATATATTAATAAAATAATTAGTACTAATAATAATTGGTTGATCGTATCTATCTGTTGCAGGGTTTTCTCTCAAGAAATTCCTACTGATGTTATTGTTGAAGTGGGAGAAGCCAACTTTAATCTTCATAAGGTACGTATTATTATAATTAAGTATATATTAATTAAGTTAACTAACTCTGTGTGTGTGTGTGTGTATATATATATATATATAGTACTAATAGTTAGGGAGTCGTTCGAGAATAATTTTTTTTTAATTTAAAATTAAAATTTTAATAAATTTATAAGTAAAAATATTTGATATTATTTTTATTTATAAATTGAGAATTATAGGTAATAATTATGGATATGTTTGGTTAATAATAATTTATAAGTTAAATAAAATATAAGAATTGTTAAAATATTATTTAGTAAAAAAAATAAATAAAAGAAAATATTTTTGTCATTTTAAGTTTATTATTTTTTTAACTTTTTTTTTAATTTATAAATTAAAAGAAATTAATTTTAAATATTTTTTTAACTTAGAATTGAATCGACCAACTTATGTGTAAATGCTGATCAGCCCCTTAGATACGTACCCTTTTTGGGCCTTAATTAATTAATAATGAATTGTTAAATCTATTTATCAATAAAAGCTGGTTAATTAAAGTGAGTTATTAGCTAGATCTAAATGAATGAAGGAGATATATATCTAAATCAATGAAGGAGATATATGTGTGCAGTTCATGCTTGTGGCAAAGAGCAACTATATCAGAAAACTATTACTAGACACGAAAGAAGCCGGTGGGTTGGAAAAAATTGATCTGTCTGATATCCCTGGAGGCCCCGAGATCTTTGAAAGAGCTGCTAAGTTTTGCTATGGTGTCAATTTTGAAATCACTGTACACAACGTAGCAGCTCTCCGTTGCGCTGCGGAGTTTCTCCAAATGAACGACAAGTACTGCGACGGTAACCTCGCCGGCCGCACCGAGGACTTTCTCGCTCAAGTAGCCTTGAATAGCCTTTCCGGTGCGCTTGTAGTCTTGAAATCATGCGAACATCTTTTTCCCATAGCCCAAGGTCTAAACATCATACAAAGATGCGTTGATGTTGCAACTGCTAAGGTACGTACGCACTCTTAATTACAACGACTCGTAGCGCACTCGCTGGCGTACCATATTAATAATTTGTGTGTATTTTAACTGCGAGCAGGCTTGTAACGAGGCCAATTTCCCGAGTCGTTCACCTCCAAATTGGTGGACGGAAGAGTTATCCATCTTAGACATTTGTTTCTTTGGGAAGATAATTGCTTCAATGAAGTCCCGTGGGGCCAAAGGGCTAACTATAGCTAGTGCGATCATAACATATGCAGAGAGATCGCTTGCTGATCTGGTGCGAGATCATTCCGGCGGTGGCGCCGCCAAGTCCTTGGACACTAACGTCAGGATCCAGCAGCGTGAGCTTCTGGAGTCTATCGTAGCTCTTTTACCTTCCGACAAGCAAGTTTTTCCGATTAACTTTTTGTGTTGCCTCCTCCGAACGGCAATTTTCTTGGGAGCATCGAATAGTTGCAAGGTGGAACTAGAAAAACGGATTTCAGCAATACTAGAGCACGTGACCGTGGATGATCTACTAGTGTCATCTTATACGTACGATGGAGAGAGATTGTTTGATTTGGAGAGTGTGAGAAGGATCATCTCGGGATTTGTGGAAAAAGAGAAGAATGTGGCCATTTTTAACGGCGGTGATTTTAAAGAGGTTTGTTCCACGGCCACACAGAGGGTGACTAAGACGGTGGATGCGTATCTAGGTGAAATTGCAACCTATGCTGAACTCAGTATTTCCAAGTTTAATGGAATTGCCAATTTGGTGCCTAAAGCCGCTAGAAAGGCTGATGATGATCTTTACCGGGCAATTGACATCTACTTGAAGGTATCTACCTAGCTAAACCAAACTATAATTAATTAGATTAACACCTAACAATGATGTTATATATTTATTAATCTATAATTATAACTAAAAGAACGAATTGAAATACCATACGAGTATATGTTTATCAATCAAATATTTGTAAATAATTTAAAGAATCCGGGATTGGATTAAGGGACAAGCGGTTCAATGAATTAAACTACAACATTTAGCGTATATATAGTTGAATGCATGTTTTTTGCTAGTAAGAACTCTATGCATGCAAGTACAAGAGTTTGGTCCAATAATAACTACTACTATTTGGAATGTATTAGAATAACTGTCTTGCTAATTAGTTTCTTTCAATTCAATTTCTTAACATAGGATCAATTTATCTGATGGTTTAATGATTTACTTAGCATACATGGTGATACAATATACCTTTAATGATTTACTTAGCATACATGGTGATACAATATACCTAGCTAGCTAATTAATCTGACTAATTAACTAATTCTTGGTACTGCCGTACTCTGTTGATTTATAAAGGCTCATCCAAATTTGGATGAAATTGAGCGCGAGAAGGTCTGTAGTGTGATGGATCCATTGAAACTATCGTACAATGCCAGGGTTCATGCTTCGCAAAACAAAAGATTACCGGTACAAATTGTTCTTCATGCCTTATATTATGACCAATTAAAAATCAGGAGCGGCGTAGACGATCGCAAAGTTCCCGATGCAGTTTCCACAAGAAGTCAATTACAAGCAGATGTTTCATTGGCAAAAGAGAACGAGGCTTTAAGAACTGAGCTATTGAAAATGAAGATGTACATATCAGATATTCAGAATAATAATAATAATCAAGGGATGATATCGGCCAAAGGTACTGTTGGGGGTCATAAGAAGCACACTACTTTTTTCGCATCAATGTCAAAGACTTTGGGAAAGTTCAATCCTTTCAAACATGGATCTAAAGATACATCTAATATAGATGACGGAGTAGACCTCACCAAGCCAAGGAGGAGAAGATTCTCTATTTCCTAGATAATAATCAATATGTATGGAGTCCATAGCCTATTTTTTGTGGTAAATTAATTTAAAATTTGTGTAAAAATTGAGTGATTTTATTTGAAAACGTATGAAGTGTGACTGGTTTTTATGGGTGATTGTTGTTGTAATCTTTATTGTTGATCGTGTAAGAACTTCAAAATTACGTTAGTTGTATAAAATATTAAATGATTAATAGCAATATTATATGTTCATTGTATATATGATCATGATTTATGTAGTGGTACTATACACGACAGCACAATTTCTTCATAAATTTGGTAAGGTAATATTAGCCATGCTTCAATTTTACAATTATGCGAAATTAATCTTCTTATGTAACATAATTAGCCGACCACTTTTTTTTATAAGTTTTGACATTTATGGGTTGAATACGCTGTTTTTTTTGTACTCGATAACGATTTATAAATATACCATTAAACTCAATATTTTTTATCAATTGAGTAATTGTATTATCATTTTCTACAAAACGTTATAAAATTTATTAAATAAAATTGAATTTAAAGGATTTTGTCACATAAATTTATACATGAGAGATAGAAGGGTGATATGACAACATCATATACGATGTGACAACGTTTTAAATGAAAATAGAAGAAAATTTGAGAAATAAATATAAAAAAATTAAATTAAAATATAAAAATTTATTCAAAAAGAAAATCATATAGTCAAATTACAAAAGAATATTCATGTCTATGTAATTAAATTCTAAAATATATAGCATATTTTATTAAATAAATATGTAATAAAGAAAAAATTGTGTGATTTAGTAACACATGATTATTTATTTTATATATTCACTTTTATTTAAAGAAAATATGCAAGTAAAGAAAATCATATAATCAAATTACAAATATGTCATAACTTTGTCCAAATGATATGCCATGGTGAAAATTTTAATATAAAAAATAATTAATTGAATTTTAAGTATGTAAAAATTTTAAAAATTTATCCAAATTAATTTAATAAATTAATAAAATTAAAAAAAAAGTTAATTTAAAAAAATAAAAACTAAATGTACATTTATAGAGTTAAAACTAATTACACTTTCACAAAGTTTAAATTAACTATACATTTAAAAGAAATAACAAATTAAATGCAACACCTCAATCTCACATCAGTTAATGTAGGATATTTGGATGTTTATATAAGAATTCAAATTGTTATCATTAATACATTTAGTCATGACCTTTGGATGAGCTTGTGATGAGTTAAGATGACCCAAAAAGATATTATTAACACAGTGCATTGGGCCTTATTTTGTTATGATTTGATTCGAACTTGGGATCAAAGTCAACTGTCGAAAGCTCGGATCGGGTTGTCTAATCAGGTTGTCAGAAAGTGGAGAATGACTAGAGAAATAAAATTTCTGGGCCTTGTTTGGCTGTATATCCTGCCTAACGGGGATGACAGGTATTTAAATGGAGAGTTTGTAACACTCCAATCTCACATCGGTTAAGTGAAATATTTGGATGTGTATATAAGTACCCAAGTTGCTATCATTAATATCTTTAATCATAATCTTTTGGGTTAGCCTGTGGTGGGCTGAGATGACCTAAGAAGATATTATTAAAAAAGATCATTAGGCTTTAGTCTGTTATGATTTGATTTAAACTCGAGATTTAACCCGCGCCCGAGTTCTTACATTAAACCACTAAATAAAATTAAAAAAAGAAAAAGAAACTCATTCCTGTGACGACCCCAAATTCGAGTTCTTTAACCTCGGGTTTGGTTCTCACTGTACAATACTTAACAACACTGAAATACATAAATTGTATTCCAATTTTGCGGAATAATACAAAAGTTTCCTTATTAAAAGGCTACACTTCCCAAGGTCTATTAACTTTAATCGTAACATTATATATCTTAAGGGAAATACAAAAGATTTACAAAGGAATTTCATAACAGTAATTTAAATCTAACATGTATTTACTAATCTACGCATTTGCTTTTCCCTTGCCTTTGTCTGATTTAAAACATTCGGGCTTAGCTGAAATATAGTCATGATATAGCAAGAATGAGCAACTAGGTGGCTCAACAAGTTTATAAACAATAACATAAAATATATCATGATGAAGGAAAATAACTTCAAGGTTTTCAACAATAACAATTGTGAAAGATATCAAGAATCAAAGTTCAACATAAGAATGGATTGACTTTTTACTGCTGAGTGATCTTTAATGACCATGAACTTCTACTAAGGTAGAACAGACATATAATGTCTGACACCTTGTTAAAAATAATGAGACACTCGAGGGGATCAGTTCTCTTATGTCCTATGTATATGCATAACATTTAGTTTTCTTGTGCAAATTCGGTTACCCGACAATATAAAAATCCACTTTAACTAGGGTTGTTCTTTCTCAGTCTTACTATAAGAATCTGCACCAACCAATGGTTTGGATAAGCTTTTAAAATATTCAATTAGATGAATTTAAACATGCATTCGTCTAGCCAAAACAATTAGCTTAGACATTCTTAAACAGTTCGTAAATTACTGAACTATAACATTTGCAAGTGCACTATGTGCGAATACAATACAATAATGGTGTGAAGTAATTCTTGATAATTAATTCATTTAAAGTTCTGTCAAATAACTATGAGTGTAGATACTTGCTCAACAATAATTGAATTGCTCAATGTAAATAAGGTTGAAGAATACTTGCAACAATAAATACAAGTTAGGGTTAAGAAGAAACTTGCCCCGTGCGTTGTCTACGGCTAACCAATTTAATTTAACAATCCTTGAACGGAGCTAACAATTAAATCAGTTTAATCTTAAATTAGAATCATATACTTGTAAGTATAATGACATTTATAACTCTTGTGAACCACATAATTGATTAATTACGGGTATTTAAACACTTAGAAAATATTATCATTACTTGATAATATTTCATACACAAGAACCTATATTAACTATGTAATATAATTCAAACAATTATCTAATATTATTAACAATTTAATAATATTTTATTAGTCTTGTAATATTATTAATCATTTAATAATATTTTATTAGTCACTTAATATTATTAATCATTTAATAATATCTTACTAACTTATTAATATTATTAATCATTTAATAATATTTTATTAATCTTATAATATTATTAATTATTTAATAATATTTTATTCATCTTATAATATTATTAATTATTTAGTAATATTTAATTCATTATCTAATATTATTAATCATTTAATAATATTTTATTCATTATCTAATATTATTAATCATTTAATAATATTTTATTTATTATATAATATTATTAATAATTTAATAATATTTTATTATCTTATTAATATTATTAATTATTTAATAATATTTTATTCATTATCTAATATTATTAATTATTTAATAATATTTTATTTATTTTCTAATATTATTAATAATTTAATAATATTTTATTACCTTATTAATATTATTAATTATTTAATAATATTTTATTCATTATCTAATATTATTAATCATGTAATAATATCTAAATCTTCCGCAAATGTTATTAATCATTTAACAACCTTTTAATTACATAATAATATTATTCAACACTTAATAATATTTTATTTCAAACAATAGCAATAGTTAACTTTGTATTTGTGTTAACCTTATGCTTTAATTTAAATATTTAGTTATCAATGAGTTACCAATAAACTCCATATATAGGTTTATTACACAAATACACTCATTTTACACTTATTTCAACTTAAATTTTCAAAGTAAACTTGACCCAGACCGACCTGACCCGACCCGACCCGGACATCAAAAATATGTTTCTGGCAGAATGGTTGACCGCTGCGGCGGTAGTACAAAATTTTCAAAACCCTAATTTGTGGACTGCCCGAACCTCTTTTACCAATTTGGTCATAACTTTGTCATACGGAAACATTTTGAGGTGATTTTTTAGCCTAAATTTATTAGAATTTCATGATCTACAATTTATCTTTAGATCACAAATTCAGATTCCAAACGGAAATAGGTGTAAAATCACTTACAAGGACAGAATGAAAACTAGCTTCATAAATCATTGATTCGATTGTTTCAAACATGATGCTACAAGCATTATTTGTTAGACCATCATGTTTTATGACTCCACATACATCATATGTTTATCATATATAACTTTCTAGCCATAGAAATTATTTTTCAACTTGTATATTTCAAATTACACATTAACTATCACATATACACGTAAGGTTTTACCGGTAAAGTTCAATAAAAGTTTTTCGTCCATTTTTATGCAATACACATACCAAAACATGATATAAACACAACATATGAATATACATATATTTCATAGTTGAATACTTCTAGCACATCAAAACAAGCTTTGATCGGTTAAAAATAGATTTTAACCGTTCAAAATTGTTCTAGACCATAAAAATAAAATAAAGAGAAGTTAGATCACTTTTAAACCTTGTGGTTTTGAAGGCTCTTCTTCTTCTCCTACCAAAGTATGTAGTGAAGCTTGTGGACATTCACAAAGACCTTCCTCTAGCTTTTTCACACAACCCCCAAGTGTAATTTTTATTTTTCTAGGAAATGCTCTCTCTCTTTTCTCTCTTATGTTCTAGCAAATGAACCAACAAGCTTGGCTCAAGTGTGGAGCATCATATATATAGCCTATTTCTAACCCTTCATTAACATCTTTTAATTCACCAATATAGTTAAATTAGGACTTAAGTTGGATTACTATTTATTGGATTGACTAGGTGAATGATAAGTTGAGTGACATGAATTGGTGAACCACTTTGATCTAGTGTGTGAAGGAAGCAATTTGCAAAATCAAGCAACCCCAAGTGGGCCGCCAAAAATCTCAGCAAAAATGGCCTTTTCCGAGCCATTTTTCTTTTAATTTTTATACTTTAATTATACATATATACATTTATATATGTATATTCATATATGTAACAAGTTTGACCAATTTTGACTTCCTATTGGGCTCCATATTGGACTCTAGGATTAAATATATTGGGCTCATCCATTGAATTGGTTTGAGCTCAATTTAAATAACACATTAGGCTTACATTAATTATTCTAGGTTACATTTAATTAAATCAAGCATTAAGCTTGTTTAATTAATTACATGGACTAGTAGTTAAATTAATTACATGGGCTACTAGGTAAATGTAATTGACCTAGTTTAACAACTCATTTGAATTTAAAATATTATCCAATTAGATTTGATTTAGTTAATTATACCTTCTTGCTTCATTGCTTTAAATAAATACACACATACACAAATATATCTATTTAATTATCTAATGCAGAATTAATTAGTACAAAATTTTTAATTCATTGCTAATTATATAATAATTATAATGTTTAATGTTTAATGAAATTCATGGTCATTACAATTCCTCTCCAGCTTCACCACCGCCGATCACCCCTTCGACCTCTTTTTCTCCGTCGGCCTTTCTTTCAAACTCTCTTACACGCCCTCCTCCGTAACCCTCACTCTGAAATTCGGCGTCACTCTCTTTGTCTTTCTCCAATTCAACCCCTAATTGAAAATTTCTCCCTCTTTAACCCTTAAATGAGCCCTACAACTAACCCACCAAAAAAACTATCATCAACACCAGTGGGATCAACCTGAACCGTCCTAAAAGGCAAAATTTTCAACTCCAGGTCCTTCCAATAGACAATACACCCATTTTTCCCATTAGTCACCATAGCACAACACCATTTACTCACTTCCTCCACATCTAAATACAAAGTTTCTTTAACCGAAGCCTTTAAAAACCCAATTTTCGGCCACATGTGATAAAATCTGATATCTTTCAAATTGATTAGATTCAAAATCCCGTCAATTGGATCAAACGTTTATCTTTTTTCTACATTACATACATTTATCATTTTTAGGGTTTTCGGCAATATCTTACCTCCAACCCCAACGGTGTGGAAGAGACTGGTAATCGAGGAGAGAGAAACAAGGGGTTGGTGATTCACCGTGAAGGCGAATGGGACATTGATGGTGTGGTTGAGGAGGAGAAAAGTGGTGATTCTGGCAGAGAGTTCGACTGGTCCCCAACTATCTGGATGAAGTTTGAAGAAGATGAAGTTTGAAGGTGATGAAGATTATCAAAAAAAAATCGTCCATGGCGTGGGATAATTTGGGGTCGGTGGTGGTGAACGAGGCACCGACGACAACTGTGGTGGTCGTGGTAGTGGCGATTGAATTTTATAGATTTGAAGTTTCTAAGTTATAGAGGAGAAAGAAAATGTGGAGAGAGAAATTATTAAATTGTATAAATTAGGAAAAACAAGATTTAGGACTGATATTTTATGATTTGGGAATTTAATCCACATAAGTAATGTAATATTTATCACATATTGTCACGAATTGCCATGTCAATTTTCTGTTAAATAGTTAACAGACACAGTCAATTTTTTCACTTTTTGTAAATAACGTGTAGTTCAATGAGTTGCTGATAAGTATATTTTTATATCTATTTATTAGGTATTTTATATTTAATTATTTGTGAGTTTTTAAGTATTTTTAGTGTTTTAGATAATTTATTTAATTTTACGTATTTTTATTTTGTAGAAAAATAAAAATTTGATGACAAAAAGGTAATTAAAGAGCATCCAATGGCAAAAATGTAAATAACTTGAACTAGGCGGATCGCGAATGGCATATCATGAAGGGTCAGCATCTTTGAGACACGTGGCAGGGCACGCAATTGGATAAGATATTAGACTAAGTGCAATGCGTGGATGAGGATATGTATCAACAATATTGGCGCAATGCGCATTCGTCTAATGTTCTAAAATTAATTCAGTGCAACAGTGGGTCCCTCTTCATTAATGGTAACTAAAGGATAGCTGAGTAGTTTATTTTCTAGGCTCAGGGTCCCGCCATGATGCTTGTGTTTGGCATTCCTTCTCTTATTTGGATTTTGGCAGCCAATTCCTTACGATTCGTGGATCCCAACGCAATAATTCTTCAACAAAGTTCCAACACTTAATTAAAGGAGTTATTAAAGAGTCCATTATTAAATTGGAAAAGAAAAAATAAATAAGAATTTTTATATTTTATTATTTTATATTTTAAATTCTACTAGGGTTTGAAAAATAATTCTATTAGGGTTAGGAGGATTATTGTAACTACCCTAAAATCTCTGCATTAATTATGGCGGACCTTGTGCGTTAAATTCCATATATCATCCAATTTAACCAATGATCCCATAATCAAATTGGTTAAATTAGTCTTATATTAGATTATACATTAATTTATTTATTTTCACTTTGTCCTTAGATCTTAACTTACATCTCGATCTCATCATTTCTTTACAAGTATCAAATTGCAGTTCATCCTTATAAAATGGATAACACCATATATAACGGTTCAATTTTAACATTAAGATTTAAACATTCTATGCTTCTATATATCAAAGGTTCACAACATTAATAATAGAATGGTTCTTAGAACAGAAGATTCATGCGATAAATGTTTGTATCTTTATCCGTGACAATATTCCTTTTCTTACAGAACATACCAAATTATTCAACACCCTCACTTGAATACATATCTTCATAGAGATATCTCTTTATATCGATATTCCCTATCTATCTAAAATTCAGAATATTAATAACACATTTGTACTTGGAACCGAGAAATCTTACGATGAATTTGTCTTTTTCATTGGTGATTCTGTCTCGAATTCTTACAACACTCACAATGTTATTCAATATCCTCTTTCAGATTTATAGTTCTTTATCAACATTATTTTAATGTTTAACAATTCTACATTATATCAAATTTAAAAACATAACACTCTTTTGATGATAATAACATGATATTATTCATATAATATTGGATTACATGGTTTGCTTGTTCGTATTACAACAGTCATTATGATTTTATAAAAATACAGGTAATAAAGCATAAAAACCTAATCTACGCTTTATCTTTATGTTCATGATTTTCTTAACGTTCATCTTTAAATTTGCAATTAAGGTTTTATTCGCAAGAATGAGCACGACGTTTCAACAAGTCTAACAAATAGCATATACATAGTTTATGCTTTCAGATAAACTTTAACATGCATTGACTGAACATAATTATCCATTTAATATCACAGATAACTCACATTCCAATAATTTATATCACATTGACACACAAAGTGTATAAATCATGTTCATAACTCATAAACATAACACATAACAATTAAAAAGGCTTGCAAATATCAGTTAAAGACTTTACATAACATCTATCACATAATAACATGATATTACATATCTCATTTATCATTTTAACAATACTACTGTTGTGCTTAAATTTTGTAAAAATACTCGCAAGCGCACAAATCTATTGTAAAATAGCTTAATGCAAAATACGAGGTCGATCCCACGAGGATTATTGAATTATTAATTAAATCTAAATTATATTCAATTCTAATCTAGTTAACAAAAAGTGATTTTTGGAATAATTAAAACTAAAACGAAATTAATAAAAATAATTAAATAACTAACTTTTAATTAATGAGAGAAAAGTTCTGAGGTTCGGAATCCACAATATTAATTATGTATATCTTACTATTTATTATTAATTCGGAGTAGCAATTTGAAAATCAATTCAATGCTTTCTCAAGATTATTCATTTAAGTTCATAAAAATATTTCTTATTGTAAATCCTTATTTTCAAGGTTTAATGTATAAGACCAAAGCATTAAATGTATCCTCCGTTTTGAAAAACAAATAATCTTAGTTCTTATTTTAGATTTTAAATCGCAACCCGGATTAAATTAAACTAATTGAAACTATTCAAAATACATGATATTATGAATGCAACAATTTAATTTAAATCAACCATAAATAAGAATTATTAACATTAAAATCAATTTGAGAATTTATAATAAATTTCAGAATATTACACAATTAATAATGTTTCATCCTACACCTCAGAAAATAAATTTAGCAACACATAGCAAAATTAAAAGTAATAAAGATTAAGCAATAACCCAACATCCACAAAGTTGACGACTCCTTTCTCGCTGCGTTCCTGCTTCACTGATCTATTAATTTACTGCTTTGGTTTTCGTGCCCAGCTTGAATGAAGATGCTTTGCTGCTTTGGTGATGTATCATTGCTTGGTTGGTGAATGATTATGCTCTGCTGCTACTTTTGTGATTATTTAGATGCCAACGTGTGATCAAAAACTCCTTTGGCTAATGTGTCATATCCCCCTTTTATAATTAGGAGCTATAACTTTCGTTTCTTCTCCAAACTCTTTAATATTCTATCTCTTTGACTTGTGCAATAATTTGAAACTCTTTTTCATTCTTATCTTTTTCGTAGTTGCAACTCCTTAGGTTTTTGCATTCACTTGGACTTACAATTTGATCCAAAAACGGACTCTTTAATTCTCAAAACCTGTGCACAAAAATAAGTCAAATTAGAATAAAATTAATATAAAACTAAACTAACAAATCTATTTACAGGGAAAATAAATCTATAAAATATATGCTCATCAAATACCCCCAAACCTAGATTTTTGCTAGTCCTCAAGCAAAACAAAATTAAGAAAACTAAACAAATAAGTAAAATAAAATTCTAACCCAACCTAAGCCATTTTCGTAGGAAACACGATAGTATTTAGCGTATACTACAAGCCTTTAAACCCCAAGGTTATCCCAAGTGGACGAGTTGTGTCTCGTGAGGGTTTGCAGTGAATATACCCACAAAATTCAAAATAAAATCTTTTTGTGTTTAACTATTTATGAAATTGAAATAAAACTTCTAAATATCATGGGCATTACGCTTAAACAAGATCAAATTCAAAATCACTCTTTCATCTTATCAAAAATACTCCATCTTTATTTAAACCACCATCTTTCATAAAATTAAATTTGTGATGCATGCATGTGTATGTAATGTAACGCTTAGTAGGGACTTTAACCATAAAAATCAAGCAAACTTATTTTTTTCTATTTTTTCTATTTTTTTTTTCTCTTGACTTGTGCAATGTCTATTTTTCTTAGGCTTTTCAGAGTTACCCATGTAACGAGCGTTTGACCAATGACTCCCAAACCAGTTGGTTTTAGGACACTAGGTGTAAAGACACCCCTAAGGGCTTACTAACTCAAGTAACAAAGGCCACAAAAATAGACTAATCAGGTTGCTTATATCCATCATACTTTTTAACATTTTTTTATTCAATGGACATTAAAGCAGTATGTATATTTATTTATTTTTCAACTCTTTCTTTTTCTTTACTTACAACGAGTGCGTTTTACGCTCCATCTCGTTGTATTATTTTTTTTTTTTCTTTTTTTCTAAGGTTACTTGACTCATAGTTTATATCCCACAACTAAGAATTAGTGCGAACGTGAAGTGCAAAAAAAATGGATATGAATTTTAATTCTATTCAAGATGGTGTTCCAAACTGAGATTTTGTATCTTATCAAAGGTTCAAAAGCTCTAAATCTTTTAATCTTGATAATGTTTTCACTCCACAAATACTTATTAGAATTAATTCAACTCATAAAAAGTTAAACAAATTTTTTTAATTTTTCAAGTTGTTTAATTTTTTTTTTTTTTTTTTCCCTTAAATTTTGTAAAAATACTCGCAAGCGCACGAATCTATTGTAAAATAGCTTAATGCAAAATACGAGGTCGATCCCACGAGGATTATTGAATTATTAATTAAATCTAAATTATATTCAATTCTAATCTAGTTAACAAAAAGTGATTTTTGGAATAATTAAAACTAAAACGAAATTAATAAAAATAATTAAATAACTAACTTTTAATTAATGAGAGAAAAGTTCTGAGGTTCGGAATCCACAATATTAATTATGTATATCTTACTATTTATTATTAATTCGGAGTAGCAACTTGAAAATCAATTCAATGCTTTCTCAAGATTATTCATTTAAGTTCATAAAAATATTTCTTATTGTAAATCCTTATTTTCAAGGTTTAATGTATAAGACCAAAGCATTAAATGTATCCTCCGTTTTGAAAAACAAATAATCTTAGTTCTTATTTTAGATTTTAAATCGCAACCCGGATTAAATTAAACTAATTGAAACTATTCAAAATACATGATATTATGAATGCAACAATTTAATTTAAATCAACCATAAATAAGAATTATTAACATTAAAATCAATTTGAGAATTTATAATAAATTTCAGAATATTACACAATTAATAATGTTTCATCCTACACCTCAGAAAATAAATTTAGCAACACATAGCAAAATTAAAAGTAATAAAGATTAAGCAATAACCCAACATCCACAAAGTTGACGACTCCTTTCTCGCTGCGTTCCTGCTTCACTGATCTATTAATTTACTGCTTTGGTTTTCGTGCCCAGCTTGAATGAAGATGCTTTGCTGCTTTGGTGATGTATCATTGCTTGGTTGGTGAATGATTATGCTCTGCTGCTACTTTTGTGATTATTTAGATGCCAACGTGTGATCAAAAACTCCTTTGGCTAATGTGTCATATCCCCCTTTTATAATTAGGAGCTATAACTTTCGTTTCTTCTCCAAACTCTTTAATATTCTATCTCTTTGACTTGTGCAATAATTTGAAACTCTTTTTCATTCTTATCTTTTTCGTAGTTGCAACTCCTTAGGTTTTTGCATTCACTTGGACTTACAATTTGATTCAAAAACGGACTCTTTAATTCTCAAAACCTGTGCACAAAAATAAGTCAAATTAGAATAAAATTAATATAAAACTAAACTAACAAATCTATTTACAGGGAAAATAAATCTATAAAATATATGCTCATCAACTACCCCCAAACCTAGATTTTTGCTAGTCCTCAAGCAAAACAAAATTAAGAAAACTAAACAAATAAGTAAAATAAAATTCTAACCCAACCTAAGCCATTTTCGTAGGAAACACGATAGTATTTAGCGTATACTACAAGCCTTTAAACCCCAAGGTTATCCCAAGTGGACGAGTTGTGTCTCGTGAGGGTTTGCAGTGAATATACCCACAAAATTCAAAATAAAATCTTTTTGTGTTTAACTATTTATGAAATTGAAATAAAACTTCTAAATATCATGGGCATTACGCTTAAACAAGATCAAATTCAAAATCACTCTTTCATCTTATCAAAAATACTCCATCTTTATTTAAACTACCATCTTTCATAAAATTAAATTTGTGATGCATGCATGTGTATGTAATGTAACGCTTAGTAGGGACTTTAACCATAAAAATCAAGCAAACTTATTTTTTTCTATTTTTTCTATTTTTTTTTTCTCTTGACTTGTGCAATGTCTATTTTTCTTAGGCTTTTCAGAGTTACCCATGTAACGAGCGTTTGACCAATGACTCCCAAACCAGTTGGTTTTAGGACACTAGGTGTAAAGACACCCCTAAGGGCTTACTAACTCAAGTAACAAAGGCCACAAAAATAGACTAATCAGATTGCTTATATCCATCATACCTTTTAACATTTTTTTATTCGATGGACATTAAAGCAGTATGTATATTTATTTATTTTTCAACTCTTTCTTTTTCTTTACTTACAACGAGTGCGTTTTACGCTCCATCTCGTTGTATTATTTTTTTTTTTCTTTTTTTCTAAGGTTACTTGACTCATAGTTTATATCCCACAACTAAGAATTAGTGCGAACGTGAAGTGCAAAAAAAATGGATATGAATTTTAATTCTATTCAAGATGGTGTTCCAAACTGAGATTTTGTATCTTATCAAAGGTTCAAAAGCTCTAAATCTTTTAATCTTGATAATGTTTTCACTCCACAAATACTTATTAGAATTAATTCAACTCATAAAAAGTTAAACAAATTTTTTTAATTTTTCAAGTTGTTTAATTTTTTTTTTTTTTTTTTTTTTCTTAAATTTTGTAAAAATACTCGCAAGCGCACGAATCTATTGTAAAATAGCTTAATGCAAAATACGAGGTCGATCCCACGAGGATTATTGAATTATTAATTAAATCTAAATTATATTCAATTCTAATCTAGTTAACAAAAAGTGATTTTTGGAATAATTAAAACTAAAACGAAATTAATAAAAATAATTAAATAACTAACTTTTAATTAATGAGAGAAAAGTTCTGAGGTTCGGAATCCACAATATTAATTATGTATATCTTACTATTTATTATTAATTCGGAGTAGCAATTTGAAAATCAATTCAATGCTTTCTCAAGATTATTCATTTAAGTTCATAAAAATATTTCTTATTGTAAATCCTTATTTTCAAGGTTTAATGTATAAGACCAAAGCATTAAATGTATCCTCCGTTTTGAAAAACAAATAATCTTAGTTCTTATTTTAGATTTTAAATCGCAACCCGGATTAAATTAAACTAATTGAAACTATTCAAAATACATGATATTATGAATGCAACAATTTAATTTAAATCAACCATAAATAAGAATTATTAACATTAAAATCAATTTGAGAATTTATAATAAATTTCAGAATATTACACAATTAATAATGTTTCATCCTACACCTCAGAAAATAAATTTAGCAACACATAGCAAAATTAAAAGTAATAAAGATTAAGCAATAACCCAACATCCACAAAGTTGACGACTCCTTTCTCGCTGCGTTCCTGCTTCACTGATCTATTAATTTACTGCTTTGGTTTTCGTGCCCAGCTTGAATGAAGATGCTTTGCTGCTTTGGTGATGTATCATTGCTTGGTTGGTGAATGATTATGCTCTGCTGCTACTTTTGTGATTATTTAGATGCCAACGTGTGATCAAAAACTCCTTTGGCTAATGTGTCATATCCCCCTTTTATAATTAGGAGCTATAACTTTCGTTTCTTCTCCAAACTCTTTAATATTCTATCTCTTTGACTTGTGCAATAATTTGAAACTCTTTTTCATTCTTATCTTTTTCGTAGTTGCAACTCCTTAGGTTTTTGCATTCACTTGGACTTACAATTTGATCCAAAAATGGACTCTTTAATTCTCAAAACCTGTGCACAAAAATAAGTCAAATTAGAATAAAATTAATATAAAACTAAACTAACAAATCTATTTACAGGGAAAATAAATCTATAAAATATATGCTCATCAAATACCCCCAAACCTAGATTTTTGCTAGTCCTCAAGCAAAACAAAATTAAGAAAACTAAACAAATAAGTAAAATAAAATTCTAACCCAACCTAAGCCATTTTCGTAGGAAACACGATAGTATTTAGCGTATACTACAAGCCTTTAAACCCCAAGGTTATCCCAAGTGGACGAGTTGTGTCTCGTGAGGGTTTGCAGTGAATATACCCACAAAATTCAAAATAAAATCTTTTTGTGTTTAACTATTTATGAAATTGAAATAAAACTTCTAAATATCATGGGCATTACGCTTAAACAAGATCAAATTCAAAATCACTCTTTCATCTTATCAAAAATACTCCATCTTTATTTAAACCACCATCTTTCATAAAATTAAATTTGTGATGCATGCATGTGTATGTAATGTAACGCTTAGTAGGGACTTTAACCATAAAAATCAAGCAAACTTATTTTTTTCTATTTTTTCTATTTTTTTTTTCTCTTGACTTGTGCAATGTCTATTTTTCTTAGGCTTTTCAGAGTTACCCATGTAACGAGCGTTTGACCAATGACTCCCAAACCAGTTGGTTTTAGGACACTAGGTGTAAAGACACCCCTAAGGGCTTACTAACTCAAGTAACAAAGGCCACAAAAATAGACTAATCAGGTTGCTTATATCCATCATACTTTTTAACATTTTTTTATTCGATGGACATTAAAGCAGTATGTATATTTATTTATTTTTCAACTCTTTCTTTTTCTTTACTTACAACGAGTGCGTTTTACGCTCCATCTCGTTGTATTATTTTTTTTTCTTCTTTTTTTCTAAGGTTACTTGACTCATAGTTTATATCCCACAACTAAGAATTAGTGCGAACGTGAAGTGCAAAAAAAATGGATATGAATTTTAATTCTATTCAAGATGGTGTTCCAAACTGAGATTTTATATCTTATCAAAGGTTCAAAAGCTCTAAATCTTTTAATCTTGATAATGTTTTCACTCCACAAATACTTATTAGAATTAATTCAACTCATAAAAAGTTAAACAAATTTTTTTAATTTTTCAAGTTGTTTAATTTTTTTTTTTTTTTTTTTTTTAAAATAAGAATTGTGTTTCCCAAAAAGAAAAATAAATAAATAAATAAATAAATAAATAACAAAAATACAAAACTAACAAAAATGCAAAACTCCCCCCCATACCTAAATCATGCATTGTCCTCAATGTTTCTTTCATACTACCCAAAAATGCACATATATAAATTCACATTTAAAGGAAATGAGTGACAATATTAAAAAGTAAGGGAAAGATCACACCTGGTTGGTTTCGCACTGCACTCTAACAAACTAAAATCATGAACATGTTAGAATAACATTAGTACTCAAAGAAAATAATGAACCTACAAATGAAGCAAGACTGACACACTAAAAATAATAAAAGAAATCTACACTAGACACAATTAAAAAGAAAAAAGATCCTAAGCTAACAATGTTAATCCCGATAGACAGGATCTTCTAGCAATGTTTCCTCCACCTCTCGACTCTTTAATTCTAAGAATGGTTTCAACATTTGACCGTTTACTTTAAAAACATTACCATTCTCAGGATTTCTTATTTCAATAGCTCCATGAGGAAAAACAGTGTGAACAATGAATGGGCCTGACCATTTAGAACGTAATTTTCCAGGAAATAAATGCAAACGAGAATTATATAAAAGGACTTTTTGACCAGGTGTGAATGATTTTCTAAGAATATTCTTATCATGAAAAATTTTCATTTGGTCCTTATATCGTTTAGCACTCTCATAAGCATCATTCCTGATTTCCTCTAACTCATTAATTTGCAATTTCCTAAGAGCACCTGCTTTGTCTAAGTCAAAATTTAATTTTTTAATGGCCCAAAAAGCTCTATGCTCTAACTCTACAGGTAAGTGACAAGCCTTGCCATAAACTAGTCGATAAGGAGACATTCCAATAGGGGTTTTGAAAGCAGTACGGTAAGCCCACAATGCATCACAAAGTTTTAAAGACCAATCTTTTGTAGTTGGGTTAACCGTTTTTTGAAGAATATTCTTAATCTCCCTATTAGAAATCTCAACTTGTCCACTTGTTTGAGGATGGTAGGGTGTGGCAACTTTGTGTGTAATACCATATTTCTTCATTAATTGTTCAAAAGGTTTATTACAAAAATGTTTTCCTCCATCACTAATGATTGCACGAGGTGTATCAAAACGAGAAAATATGTTTTCTTTTAAAAATTTTACCACCACCTTGTGATCATTAGTTTTAGAGGAAATGGCCTCCACCCATTTAGACACATAATCCACAGCAACAAGGATGTACAAATTGCCAAAAGAATTAGAAAATGGACCCATAAAATCAATACCCCACACATCAAATAATTCAACAATAAGAATAGGATGTAAAGGCATCATATTTCTACGAGTTATACTTCCTAATTTTTGACATCTCTCACAAGAACTACAATATGCATGTGCATCTTTAAATACAGTTGGCCAATAAAAACCACATTGAAGAATTTTTGCAACTGTTTTCTTTGAACTAAAGTGACCTCCACATGCATGATCATGACAAAAAGAGATAACATCGTTTTGCTCACTTTCAGGAATACATCTCCTAATGATTTGGTCAGGACAATATTTGAACAGGTAAGGATCATCCCAAAAGAAATGTTTAACCTTGGATAAAAATTTAATACGATCTTGTTTAGTCCAATGTGTGGGCATTTGTCCTATGGCAAGATAGTTAACAATATCAGCATACCAAGGTACTTGGGAAACAACCATAAGTTGTTCATCGGGGAAGGACTCTCTAATAGGCAAGGACTCATCTATGGACTCCACAATTAACCTTGACAAATGATCAGCCACGACATTTTCAAATCCTTTCTTGTCTCTAATTTCAAGGTCAAATTCTTGTAACAACAAAATCCATCTAATGAGGCGAGGTTTGGCATCTTTCTTACTCAAGAGATATTTCAATGCAGCATGATCAGAATAGACTATAACCCTAGACCCAATCAAGTAAGACCTAAACTTGTCTAACGCAAAAACTACGGCCAACAACTCTTTTTCCGTAGTGGAATAATTGAGTTGTGCATCATTAAGGGTCTTACTAGCATAATAAATCACATGAGGTAGTCTGTCAATACGCTGCCCCAAAACAGCTCCTATGGCGTAATCCGAAGCATCACACATAATCTCGAATGCAACACTCCACTCGGGTGGTCTAATGATGGGTGCAGATGTCAACAAGGTCTTGAGCTTGTTAAAAGCTTCAAGGCATGCATTGTCAAAGTGAAAAGAGACATCTTTAGCAAACAAATTACACAAAGGCGTAGATATTTTACTAAAGTCCTTAATGAACCTACGGTAAAATCCTGCGTGCCCTAAGAAAGACCTTATTTCTCTAACTGTCTTAGGAGGTGGGAGATTAGAAATCACATCAACTTTTGCCTTATCTACCTCAATTCCCTCGTGGGACACCACATGTCCTAAAACTATCCCTTTCCTAACCATGAAGTGACACTTTTCCCAGTTAAGTACAAGATTTTTTTCTTTACACCTAATTAACACTAAGGTTAAATGATGTAGACACTCATCAAAGCTAGATCCAAATACGAAAAAGTCATCCATGAACACCTCTAGAAAGCGCTCTACCATGTCAGAAAATATGCTCATCATACACCGCTGAAATGTAGCAGGTGCATTACATAACCCAAAGGACATACGACGGTAGGCAAAAGTACCAAAAGGACAGGTGAATGTTGTTTTCTCTTGGTCCTCAGGTGCTATGGGAATTTGGTTGTAACCGGAATAACCATCAAGAAAACAATAATATGCATGTCCGGCTAACCTTTCTAACATCTGGTCAATAAAAGGAAGTGGAAAATGGTCTTTTCTAGTGGAGGCATTCAACTTACGGTAATCGATGCACACACGCCAACCCGTTTGCATTCGGGTGGGGACTAACTCGTTATTATCATTCTTGACTACCGTAATTCCTGACTTTTTAGGGACTACATGAACAGGACTAACCCATGAACTATCAGAAATTGGGTAAATGACTCCCACATCTAAAAGCTTAATCACTTCAGCTCTTACCACCTCTTTCATTGCAGGGTTGAGTCTCCTTTGGGACTCACGAGAGGGTTTGACATTATCTTCTAGGTGTATTCTATGCATGCACACTGATGGACTAATACCCTTAATATCTGCAATTGTCCAACCTATAGCTTCTCTATGTTCCCTAAGCACACTAATGAGTTTGTCTTCTTGCTCTTTATCTAATTCGGATGCTATGATAACAGGCAAGGTTTCAGATTGACCTAAAAATGAGTATTTTAGTGTCTCGGGAAGAGGTTTCAAATCAAGCTTCGGTGGTTTGTCAACAGATGGAAGTGGTATGAATTCAGGAGGTGAGAGAGGTTCAATTTTGGCTTTCCACTTGGTAGTATTCATTAATGGGGTAGATTCTAACAAAGAGTTCACCTCATTAATTGAGGTATCATCATTAAAGTTCATACCAAAATGAGCTAAACAACTCTCTAAAGGGTCATCATAAGATAATTGCCTAAAGGAATCATGGACAACACTTTCAATAAAATTAACCTCATAGAGATCATCATGATCAGGAGGTTGTTGACAAACGCTAAACACATTGAGTTCTACAGTCATGTTTCCAAAAGACAATTTCATAACCCCATTGCGACAATTGATTATCGCGTTGGAGGTAGCCAAGAAAGGTCGTCCTAAAATTACAGGGATTTGGGCATTAACATTCTCTACAGGTTGAGTATCTATGACAATAAAGTCCACTGGAAAGTAAAACTTATCAACCTTAATCAAGACATCCTCTATGGTACCCCTAGGAACTTTGACAGACCTATCAGCTAACTGAAGTCTCACAGAGGTGGGTCTAAGTTCTCCTAATCCTAATTGCGCATACACGGAATATGGCAAAAGATTGACACTCGCACCTAAATCAAGTAAGGCCCTATCGATCGCATGGTCACCTATAACACAAGAAATTGTAGGACATCCGGGGTCCTTATACTTGACAGGAGTTTTCATTTGGATTATAGAACTAACTTGCTCGGTCAAACATGCTGTTTTAGGGACATTTGTTTTTCTTTTCTGTGTACATAGATCTTTTAAGAATTTAGCATAAGAGGGCACTTGCTGAATGGCATCAAGGAATGGGATGTTTATGCGAACTTGCTTAAACACTTCTAAAATATCACTGTATGGTGTGCCTCTCTTTATTGGGTCAAGTCTATGCGGAAAAGGAGCCCTAGGGACATAAGGCGTACTAGGTGTTTCAGGCTCTTTTGATGCCTTAGGAGTAGGTTTCTCATCTATTTCCTTATCACTAGACTCATTCGTACGATTATCTATTTTCTGACCAGACCTAAGGGTAGTGATGGACTTCGCTTCCTCAAGACTCCTATCAGGATTTGTGACTTCATACTGACCTTTGGGGTTAGGAACAGGTTGACTAGGCAACTTCCCTTTCTCTCTCTCGCCTAAGGCGGTGGCTAATTGTCCCATTTGGGTTTCAAGCTTCAAGATAGACTGTTGGGTGGTTTGCATAAATTGTTGCAAAGTGTCTTCTAAAGAAGGTTTTCTTTGAGGGGCAACAAACTGCGATTGTGATTGGAAACCTGGAGGATGTGATGGATTTGGGGCTGCATATTGTTGCCCTCCATAATTTACTGGAGACTGGTTTTGTCTCCAAGAAAAATTTGGGTGATTCTTCCAATTAGGGTTGTATGTGGTAGAAAATGGACTATCAGATGATCTCCCATAAGGATTAAGAGCATTTGCTTGGTCAACATAGCTCTCTGGAGAGGTATATGGTGAATTGACAAACGATGCACACCCCTCATTCCTAGCACTCATCGCGGAATTCATAGTTTGACTTAAGGTTAGGGCTTCTACTTTCTTAGTAAGGTTACCTAAGGCATTTCTTACATCAAAATCGTCTTTTACCTCATATAGCCCCCTTTCCTAGGCTTCTCTGTATCATTAGAAAAATCCCATTGCTGAGAATTTTCGGACAAGGTTTCAAGGAATCGCCAGGCATCAGTGCTACTTAAATTCAGGAATTCCCCTTTATTCATAGACTCAATCATGTGACGATTTGACATGGTCAAAGCGTTATAAAAATATTGTACGAGTCTCCATAATTCGAAACCATGATGTGGACACCTTAAAAGTAAGTCCTTAAATCTCTCCCAACACAAATAAAATTGTTCACTCTCGGTTTGACGAAAATCTGCAATTTCTCTTCTAAGGGCATTTGTTTTAGACATTGGGAAGAATTTTGACAAGAATTTACTAGTTAATTGGTCCCAACTATTGATTGAATTAGAAGGAAGTGAGTTCAACCATGCTTTAGCCCTATCTTTTAGAGAAAATGGAAAGAGACGAAGTCTCACAGATTCATCTGAAAAATTTTGAAATCGGAAGGTTGTGCATATGTTTAAAAATTCCTTGACATGATTGTAGGGGTCCTCTCTATCTAACCCATGGAATGATGGAATGAGTTGTATTACACTCGGTTTAAGTTCAAAGTGTGTCGCTCGAGTTTGTGGTAATACAATGCAAGAAGGGTGATTAGGTGTGACGGGTAAAAAGTACTCCCTAAGTGATCTCTCCTCTCGTGCTAAAGGTTCCACTACTACATTGTTATCATTATCATCAGCCATTTTAATTTTAATTATTAAGCAAATAAACAAATAAGCAAACAAAGATAAATAAATTAAAATAAATAAAACAAAATAAAACTAATTCTAAGGTCAACCTAAATAAAATCTAGACAGCTCCTAACTGTTTCAAGTTTCTCTTTAAGGTCCACCAAATTCAAAATTAATCAACCACTAGCCAGGTAAGTGTAAGAACGGGGGAGTCTCTCCGTAAATACGGTGACTAATTAAATAACCACGCGTTCTTTAGGCGTTTACCTTTTGAACCACTTGCCTAGACACCAGTAGTTTGATTAATTTAAAATTCAGACTCCTCTCAGATTCACTTGTCCTAATTAAGCTCGAGAGTCCTAGGGGCCAACGTCTACTTGATTTTATTTGGTCAGTTATGCAAAGTGTGGTTGTTTGTGGGCCAAGGAAGGGTGATGAAATCCCCACCTTATCTTGTTATGGGTTTTGCCCTTAATGTTAGATTAAAATTAAAAATGCACAATTAAAAATAAAACGGTAAACACATAAAATGTCCTAGAACTATGTGAATTACGAAAGAAGGAGAAATTTGACGTACCTCAATCCTCCAGCAATCACCACAGTTTATATTTAACAAAATAAAATAAAATAAAATAAAATCTAAGCAAGATGTGCACTATGTGAGTGAATGCATGAATGCGACAATTAATTTTCAAATAATAAACTAAACTACAACTAGTAGAAGGATTAAATAAAATTTAAATTAATTAATATTTCTAATAATCCCCGGCAACGGCGCCAAAAACTTGTTGTGCTTAAATTTTGTAAAAATACTCGCAAGCGCACGAATCTATTGTAAAATAGCTTAATGCAAAATACGAGGTCGATCCCACGAGGATTATTGAATTATTAATTAAATCTAAATTATATTCAATTCTAATCTAGTTAACAAAAAGTGATTTTTGGAATAATTAAAACTAAAACGAAATTAATAAAAATAATTAAATAACTAACTTTTAATTAATGAGAGAAAAGTTCTGAGGTTCGGAATCCACAATATTAATTATGTATATCTTACTATTTATTATTAATTCGGAGTAGCAATTTGAAAATCAATTCAATGCTTTCTCAAGATTATTCATTTAAGTTCATAAAAATATTTCTTATTGTAAATCCTTATTTTCAAGGTTTAATGTATAAGACCAAAGCATTAAATGTATCCTCCGTTTTGAAAAACAAATAATCTTAGTTCTTATTTTAGATTTTAAATCGCAACCCGGATTAAATTAAACTAATTGAAACTATTCAAAATACATGATATTATGAATGCAACAATTTAATTTAAATCAACCATAAATAAGAATTATTAACATTAAAATCAATTTGAGAATTTATAATAAATTTCAGAATATTACACAATTAATAATGTTTCATCCTACACCTCAGAAAATAAATTTAGCAACACATAGCAAAATTAAAAGTAATAAAGATTAAGCAATAACCCAACATCCACAAAGTTGACGACTCCTTTCTCGCTGCGTTCCTGCTTCACTGATCTATTAATTTACTGCTTTGGTTTTCGTGCCCAGCTTGAATGAAGATGCTTTGCTGCTTTGGTGATGTATCATTGCTTGGTTGGTGAATGATTATGCTCTGCTGCTACTTTTGTGATTATTTAGATGCCAACGTGTGATCAAAAACTCCTTTGGCTAATGTGTCATATCCCCCTTTTATAATTAGGAGCTATAACTTTCGTTTCTTCTCCAAACTCTTTAATATTCTATCTCTTTGACTTGTGCAATAATTTGAAACTCTTTTTCATTCTTATCTTTTTCGTAGTTGCAACTCCTTAGGTTTTTGCATTCACTTGGACTTACAATTTGATCCAAAAACGGACTCTTTAATTCTCAAAACCTGTGCACAAAAATAAGTCAAATTAGAATAAAATTAATATAAAACTAAACTAACAAATCTATTTACAGGGAAAATAAATCTATAAAATATATGCTCATCAACTACACAAGTAACACATAGCAAATTTTTTGGATCATGTTGTTCCATCTAAGGGAATAGAAGTAGATAAAGCAAAAATTGATATTATTCGGTCTCTATCTTATCTCACTAATGTGCGGAAAGTTCGTTCTTTTCTTGGACATGTAGGTTTCTATCAGAGATTCATAAAGGACTTTTCCAAAATAGCATCGCCCCTGTGCAAGTTGTTATAAAAGGATGCAAATTTCAATTTTGATGACGTGTATAGAAAATCGTTTGATAATTTAAAGAAATTGTTGACTTCTACTCTAGTTATTCAACCTCTAGATTGGAACATGCCTTTTGAGATTATGTGCGACACTAGTGATTATGCAGTAGGAGTTATTTTGGGTCAAAGAGTTGGAAGAGCATCCCATGCTATTTATTATACTTCGAGGACTTTGAACGATACATAGAGAAATTATTTTACTACTGAAAAAGAACTTTTAGCTGTTGTTTTTGCTTTAGAAAATTTTTGATCTTATTTGCTAAGTACTAAAATCATAGTTTATTCTGATCATGCAGCTCTTCGATATTTAATGACAAAAAAGAGGTAAAACCAATGTTGATAAGATGGATACTTCTCTTAAGTAAATTCGATTTGGAGATTAAAGACAAAAGAGGAACATAAAATAATGTCACAGATCATTTAAGTCATTTGGCTAATGTGAAAGATGAGTTTCATTTGCAAGGGACGTTTCCTAATGAACAACTGTTCTCTACATATAAAAAATTACCTTGGTTAACATTTTGCCTCTTGATTTATGTAAAGATCAAAGGGATAAATTTAAGAATGATGCAAAATACTATATGTGGGATGATCCCTACTTATGAAAGCATTGTGCAGACCAAGTAATTAGAAGGTGCGTTCCTAAAAGTGAAATTAATTTTATTCTCAATTTTTGTCATTCATATGCTTGTGGAGGTCACTTTGGATATAAGAGGACAGTTATAAAAGTGTTTGACTGTGGTTTTTATTGGTCATCTCTATTCTAAGATTTGTATTTGTTCTGCAAATCGTGTTATAATTGTCAAAAGACAAGTAAAATATCCCAACGAAATGAGATGTTACAAACCCCCATACTATTTTGTGAATTTTTTGACGGTTGAGGCATTGATTTCATGGGGCCGTTTTCTGTATTTTTCGATAATGTTTATATTTTACTTCCTGTCGATTATGTTTCAAAATGGGTGAAAGCTAAAGCCACCAAGACTGATGATTCTAAATTGGTTGTAGATTTTCTCCATATTAATATATTTTTCTGGTTTGGAGTTCCTAGAGCTCTAATTTGTGATCGAGACACTTATTTTTGCAATCGAACTGTGAAAGTTTGTTAAAAAAATACCACATAACTCATAAGGTGTCAACTGCATATCATCCGCAAACTAGTGGATAAACGGAAGTGTCAAACAGAGAAATCAAATTCATTATTGAAAAGACAGTCAATCCGAACAGAAAAGATTGAAGTTTGAGATTGGATGATACTTTGTGGGCATATAGGACGACTTATAAGACGTCTATTGGTTGTGAGAGAACTTTTGTAATGTGGATCATGGTGGATCCGAAGGAATACGGATGGATATTGATGGAGATTTATGTGTTGATAGGTGATAGTATGTGTGTTATGTAGAGAAGAATATGTATGAGCATGATTTATAGTCAAAGCTAGTATTAACATGATTTTTGAAGCTACGGAGGTTTTAATGTAAAAGTTATTCTTAATAACTAAAAGATGCATGCTATGTGTTTATGAGTCATGAAAATAATGTAAGTAGAACGATTGAAAAATATGGTAAAACGGATTGATAATGGATTTTATGATAAAGCATGTTAAGATTGAGAAACCTAAGGATTTGAGGTCATTTTCGATCATGTTTTAGATATTCAAAACGTATTTGAAAAACTTATGATTCATTGGATTTTGTAAAATGATGAACTAGTGAGGCCATGATTCGATTTTAAATTCCATCCGATGTGTTTTGAATGAGTTATGAGCATTTGAATTAAAGCTACAAAAATTAGAAAAAATTGGGGTTTTAAAATCTGGCCATACGACGAGGCCAACGCCGTCTATGAACAAATCCCGACGCGGCACACGCTGTTGCACAGATTTTGTTTTCTAGATAGTTGAAGCGGCAAGCGCCATGTGCAGTGTAAATATGGCACGGCCAGCCCGTTCCAACAAAAAATTTAAAAGTTAAAATTTTGAAATATTTTCTTTGCGGGTCCCATCTATAATGTATGTAGTAAAGTCTTAGAGGAATTAAGACTAAGTAAATGTAAGACAATTATATGGTATCCGTGAATGGTTAATTTAAATAACTAACTTATAATAGGTTGTATGAAGAACGATAAAGCTAAGATATAGATGTAAACAACGTATAAGGCAATTCGAACTGACTCTTGAAGTTCTTTTAAATGATATTGCATGTCATATTCACATGTTTGTGCCATTGAAGATATTTGTTCAATCATTGAATTGATAAAACTTTGAAGTTTTATATTGCATGAATTGTTTTGAGAATGAGAATCTATATCATCTGTTTCGGCTAGACCAATGTTAATATAAGTTGTTGAAATCATAGAATTCATTTGAAGCTAATCCAGACCATATTGTTGTGGTGCAAAATCTGGTGTTTACGATTGAGATGAACAACCCTATTAAGGGTTATTTTATTGTCGGACAACTGACTATGCGTGATATGTTTGAGTATTATGTATAATATATGGTACAATAGGCTGATCATCTTAAGTTCTTGCAGATAATGTAATTAATCCATGTGATTAACTTACATTCTTGAGGTATTCAGTTAAATGATTGTTAATTCCTCTAGATGTTCAGAGTCCATAGTGACTACTCAGTATGAAAGATATAAATCTTCTTTTATCGAAATGATTCATTATTCATATTTCTTTACAATGATTGTATATTGTAGAAATTTCAGATAGTTAAACTCTTTTATTCACGATATATTATTCATTGTATTTTATAAATTTATTAAGCAAAGTAGTTGTTCATCCTCGATTTAAAATAAACCTTTTTTTAACTAAGCTCGAAGTTTCATAAGGCTCTAAGAATGACAAAGGAAAAGAAAAAGTGATCGAGTAACGCTTGTTGTGCTTAAATTTTGTAAAAATACTTACAAGCGCACGAATCTATTGTAAAATAGCTTTATGCAAAGTATAAAGTCAATCCCACAAAAATTATTGAATTATTAATTAAATCTAAATTAATTTTAATTCTAATATAGTTAACGAAAGTGGATTAATTAATTAAAACTAAAACTAAATTAACGTATAATAAAAATCAAGACTAATTAAATAACTACTTTTAATCAATGGAAGGAAAGTTCTGAGGTACGGAATCCACGATATTAACTATGTTTGTCTTGCTATTCATTATTAATTCCGTTAATTCGGAGTAGCAATTTAAAAATTAATTCAATACTTTCTCTAAAATTTTCATTTAAATTCATAAAAGTATTTTTTTTGTAATTCTTATTTTCAAGGTTCAATGTAAGAACAAAACATTATATCTATTCAATATTTTGAAAAACAAATAATCTCAATTTTTAATTAAAACGTTTAAATTGCAACCCAAATTAAATTAATTGAAATTACTTAAAATACGTGATATTATAAATGAAACAATTTAGTTCAACCCAATCAAATAAATAAGAGTTATTAACTATTAAAATCAAATTAAAAATTTATAATAAATTTTAATTTATACATAAATAATATTATTTTATCTTAAACCTCATAAATAAATTTAAGAGTTCATGTCAGAAACAATACCAGATATTAAATAATATACCATCATGATTATTTATACTGGCTATTGCAACTGTGATTTTTCCTATTCCGCCGCTCCTAATGCTTCACGGGTACTGGCTATATTTCTTTTGCACGATCGTTGCGCCGCTGCTGCAACAACTTTACGCCGTCACCAAACTACTGCCCTGTACCGAACTGCTGTCGCGAAGATGATATACTGCTGCTTCGGAATTATTGTGTCCTGTCGCAACTGCACTAATCCTTTTATAACAGTATAACCCTGATGACGTGTTTTTTCTATTTTGACTTATCCTCCCAAAGGAAAAGTAATCATCAGATATATGTATCCTAATAATATACAACTACAGAATAGAATTGTCTTTTAAGTGTTCCATATGCCTTTGACTTGATTCGTGCCCCAACCTTGCAATGAATTGGGCTTGCTAAAATCCTATTCACTTGAGGCTGAACTTGGAACCAGAAAGTGGGCTTTTTAAATTTTAACCAATTCCATACCTGTTCGCCGAAATGAATCAAATTAAAATAAAATAAATATAAAATTAAACTGTTAAATCTATTTTTAGAGAATATATATATATATATAAAATATACTCATCAGCGCTATTAATTTACTTGTATTATTTAATATTCGATATAAATCTTTTAAATTATATGTTATGTTTTGTAAAGGTTAAATACCTGAGATATTAATTAAGATATATTTTGTAAGAATAATGTATTCAATGTTGATCACTTTTATTAAGTTAATATCAAAATTTAATAATTACATATAAAAACATTGAGATGAAATATTAAAAATAATATATAACAATATTTATAAAATAGTTTACTCATATTAATTTAAACTTCAATTGCAATTAGTAAAAAGAATAACGTTTGTTAAATATTTTAAGTACTTTGTTTTACGTTAATTTTTTTTTGGATATAAGACTCAAACTTTAATAATTTTATTTTTTGATAAAAAAAATTTCTGAAATTTATAATCTTATTTGGGCCGAATTGAAATAAATGTATTACAATTTAAATGGGCCAACTCAAAACTTAAATCTAACAATTTTAAACTAAACTGAACTTGGACAACCTTAAATTCTTCGCACCGCCGATCGGCTGATTGTGCGAGGGCAATTGTATCAAACATAACGACGTCGTTTTAAGCAACCTAGATGAAATAAGTATACGTCTCCACCAAGATTTCCATTAAGTCTCTACTTTTCTCTCTCTCACATAGCAGCAACAAGCCAACAATGGCCGCAGCGATGGTTCTAGACCCAAAGCCAACCTCAGGCCCACCGCCAACCCGCCCAGACCTACACATCTCCTCGGAACCATCTCCTTCTTCCATTGACGAAGACGATCTCTACAGCCGTCTCAAATCCCTCCAACGCCAGCTCGAATTCATCGAAATCCAAGAAGAGTACGTAAAAGATGAGCAAAAAAACCTTAAGCGCGAACTCCTCCGCGCCCAAGAAGAGGTCAAACGTATCCAATCCGTTCCGCTCGTCATTGGACAGTTCATGGAGATGATCGATCAGAACAACGGAATTGTTGGATCCACCACTGGCTCAAATTACTATGTGAGGATCTTGAGCACTATCAATCGCGAACTACTGAAGCCCTCAGCATCGGTGGCGTTGCACCGCCACTCGAATGCGCTGGTCGATGTTTTGCCACCAGAGGCCGATTCAAGTATTTCGCTACTCAGCCAGTCAGAGAAACCTGATGTATCCTATACAGTAAGTTGTAATTGATCTTTAATTAAATTAAATCTGAGAATTGAAAAAAAATTAGGGTTATTAGCTTAATGTCCTTTTCTAGTTTTGGGCTTTTGCATGATAAAGTGTTGCAAATTGTATATATGCTCCTTCAAGGGATTTTCAGATATTTCTATTCCTGTATTTGTATGCTTAGGTGAATTGGGGTTTTAGTAGGATAGTTGTTTAATTAAGGTTTAGAGAATAGGATTTCCTTTAAAAAAATTGGGCTTTTTTCATTATAAAGTTACTTGCTCAAGAAATTGTCCTCTGTATTTTGAATGTTTTATTTGTGTGTATGGAGCATAAGTATTTATTCAAGTATTATGTAAACTAGTTATCTGCACACACATGCCACATGTGTGACTATGTAAACAGTAAAAGGAATAAGAAAGTGGGAGAGAGTGAGAAAGTGAAAGGGATAAGAGAGTGGGAGGGACAAAATAGGATTGAAAAATAGCTGTGTAAAATAATTAATAAAGTTGAAGAGGGTAAAAATGGAAACCATTGAAGCTTTACTTTTGGTGTTTACACCAAAAATAACTGCCAACTCTCCCTCCCGCTTTATAATATGGATTGAATTGATTTAGTTGAAATACATAAAATAATTTTAGACTTAGAACTTATTAAGGGATTATTTCTTTAGGTCTGATAGGATCTGGATGTTCCTATCAGACAAAATGTCTGGATTAACTCTTAACAGACAAAATGTCTGGATCCAATAAGTCATAGAAGGTTGACTTAATGCGGTCAAGACCGTTCTTGTCTTCTTATTAAATGTTATATCTATATTGAAAATGACACTTGTACCCGTCCTCATTATCTTTCCCTCCTCTGCCATCAATCATATTCGAGCTAAAACCCATTTGATAAAACTCTCTCATGAAAATGCTCGCCTTCTAAACCCACTGGCTGTTATGAAGCTCAAGTGTTTTATGCGGTGTTGTGACTCATCGAATGATCTCTGCTGAATTGGTTGTGGACAGTACAACCTGCTGCTCGGCCTTCTGGATCAATTGAAAATTTGATGGGCATTTGATGGATTAGGAGGAACTTGAAATTAAAAAGAGTGAAGAAAGTAAAGGTACTGAATTCAAAGAGGAAGGAAGCAGGTGGTCTGGGAACATAAATGATTAGAAAGGCTGGTTCTCTGGAAGTTGATACTTTCTTTGGAACAAAGGAAAAGTAAGGAAACATTGTTTTAAGGAAAATCCATATTCCCCTTATTTGGTTGTGTTAAAGAATAAAAACTATGAGCAGAAGGAAAAAGAAAGGAAATAAGAGAACTTTTACTATTTTCTTACAAGTAGATGAACTTTCATTTCCATAACGGAATTAAGTCGAAGGAGAAAACTCGTGAGAGGAGACCATTTCTTTCTTTTCATTCATTTTACCTTCTTTTAAGTTCCCTTTCCCTTGCTTGTAAGCTACCTTTACCATTTGATTTTTAAATCTTTCCAATGTTATTCACAATAATCTCACAAGGAACGAGATAAGAAAAAATGATAAAAACTCGTAAAAATATTACATGCATTCTCTTTCAAAAGCTTACAAGTGTGTGTCTTTATAAACATTAAAACTTTAAAGGATTTGACTCGTAGTTGCAGTTATTGAGACAATAGACTTGGACTCGTGGTTGTAGGCCTTGGAAATGATCTTTCAGTCTTTATATGCACATTTAATGACCCAAAATGACTAAACTGAGTTGGAGTTTATAAGTCTTGTTCAATGCATTATAGGACTATGAAACACAAGAACACATAAGTTCTAGGTAACAACAAATTAAATGTAAGGACTTCCAAAATCCAAATTAAGACTATTAGATTCTATACCATGTAAAAAATTGTAAACTTTCTACCTGACTTTGATTTTGAAGGTGCAACAAATTTCTTGATCTTTACTTTTTGTTGAGCTTCTTACAGATTCCATTTCCCCCTCTCCTAGTTGGAGAAAACTTGATCTCGGATGTTGCATAGGATGAGAATTAAACTTTTGTGGGCATCATTCCCAAACCAAGCCCTCATCATGATACATTTTGATAGTATATGTCCCCTGGTCATTTCTTCTCAATCTTTATCCTATAATTATTCCCCCAACACAAAATAAAAAAGCAAAGAATAACAAGAACATTTAGTTACATGTAATGAATGGTACTATACTGCTCTCTTGTCTCACTTCAAAATCAAAGGCTGGTTTTGGGTTAACTAGGGGCAACATGAACACTGCATACAATAAGAAGGTTACTATTGAGTGTAAATGATTTTTTTTTGCTATAAACGGGTCAACAAGTTAGTAATGAACATAACGACTCTCTTGTTGAAAGGTTTAACACAAAAATTAAATGGGTTTGGACACGTGTTATAAATTAATTGGCGTGTTTAATACGATTAGACTGACTGTTTATCTAAAAATAATTTTAAAGCAATTATGAAATAAATATGATATGACGCTATAATTTGTCTTAAATATTAAGTTTTAGCTTACCTGATTATTTTTCTGAGTATGTTATCTTCTATTTTGATAAATATATCATTCTGTGGTAAACAAATTGTGTTATTATTTAATAAGTAAAAATTATGGGTAGTATTGTCTATGTAAAATTTTTAATTTATGTACTGAACGGGTTGACATGTTTAACACGACTAATAAATTAAGTTATTGTTAGTGTTGACTGTTGACTGTTGAAGATCTTGACAGTTGACACAATTAATTAAGTTATGTTAATGTTGACCTACTTGATATAGTACTAATGACATGATATGAATTCTCCTAACGCGACACGATTGTCAACCCTAACCCTATGTTTATATGTCTAGTGTGTGTTTAAGTTTGAATTGAAAGAACTTGCTGCCAACTCCAAGAGGTACACCAACACAGGTGGAGTTCATATGATCAAATCTTACCAATTCCAAGAGATACCACGCAAGCTTGGATGATTAATTTTGGGAGGGAGATGTGTATTGATGGGATTAGTCAAATGCTCCAAGAGGTAAGAGGTTTGGTCACTCACGATTTCAAAAAAAGAAAGAGAAAAAACGAGAGAAAAAAGAATAACTTACTGATGGTGGTAGGGGTAATACCTAAATTGTGGAAAACTGAGTTGGTGATGAAGATAGGAATAGAAGTGTAGAGGTACAAATAAATGAATTTGCTAAGTTGAGTAGTGGAGGCATTGCCAGCATGTATTCGTGATGATCATTTTGAACTTAATTCATAGTAGTGTGTGTAACCTTCTGAAACTATGACAAATACAATAATGGATAACAGCTTGTCCAAAATTAGGAAAACAACAAGTATGGATAATAGGAAGCATTGGAGATGTATACACCAGAAGTGTTGGTGATAAAAATTGTTTTATGGAATTGAGGTGTAATATTTTGTGGTTCTGCGTAGTAGTGAAGCTTTTTGAAACTATGGTGACAAATACAATTATGGATAACAACTTGTCCAAAACTAGGAAAAAAACAATTATGGACAATAGGAAGCATTGGAAATGTATACATCAGAAGTGTTGGGGATAATTTTTTTTGTTGTGGAATTGTGTTATCTTTTGTGATTCTGCAGTGGCCATGGTGCGGCATTCTTGGTGAGACTATCTACTATCGTAGCATTGTTATGGCCCATATTAAGTGGCTAAGTCCTAGATTTAGGTGGTCGAAAGGTGGAAGTAGTGTGTCAGCTATATTATCTTCTAAAGTGACTTATTTCGATATGGCTTGTATAATTAATTTTTTTTCCCCGTTCTTATTCAATAATTGCATGATTGTGCATCCTTGAAATGTTTTGGTCCTTGTCAAAGTTGAAGTCTTTACCTTTTCCAATATCTCTTCATTTTGTTAGGATATTGGTGGCTGCGACATTCAGAAGCAGGAAATTCGTGAAGCTGTTGAGTTGCCTTTGACTCATCATGAATTGTACAAGCAGATTGGTATAGACCCTCCTCGTGGTGTTTTGCTGTATGGTCCTCCAGGCACTGGTAAAACAATGCTTGCCAAAGCCGTCGCTAATCATACAACAGCAGCCTTCATTAGAGTAGTTGGCTCAGAATTTGTCCAAAAGTACTTGGGTGAGGTATGTAAAGATTTGATCTGCTTATATGTGCAGCTTCAACATATCTTTCTCTTGTATATTCATGGCCATAATCTATTTACACAACCACACACATGACATTTGCTTCAACAATCAGGTACAAGTAATTTCTTTTTAGTGAACTGCTGATAATTTGTGCTCTCACTTGCCCATGGGTGTGGAAGTTGCCATCCGTACATTAGGCGAGCTTGTATTTCTTAAAGAATTAGAAAGGAAAGGAAACTATTTTCCTCCCTAAGAATTTTAGAACATTTCCTTATTAAATTAAATAAATTAGAGCACTTTTTCCCCTCGTGCTCCTACTGTTTGATTTGCAAATGGAGCTTAATTTGATCTTCACTTAAATTACGGATGTTGTTATTCCATGTTCATTTCAATGTCAAGAAATAATGATGGAAAAAAAGATGTTTCATTTTGTTTTTATGATATGATAGTTGCGCATGTTTTATGCAGGGTCCACGAATGGTTCGTGATGTTTTTCGCCTAGCCAAAGAAAATGCTCCTGCAATTATTTTTATTGATGAGGTAGATGCCATTGCAACTGCTAGGTTTGATGCTCAGACTGGAGCTGATAGAGAAGTTCAGCGAATTCTCATGGAACTTCTAAACCAGGTAAACATTAGGATAATTATAGTTGACTATTGACAAGTGGAATAATCAGCTTCGGAGCTTCCTTTGTTTGCTTTGTGCGAAACCATAGATGGAGGCATCCTGCACTTGGCCATCTTTTTTGTGCAATAGTTTTCAAGTTTATATAATTGGATGAACTTTTGCAGATGGATGGGTTTGACCAGACAGTGAATGTGAAAGTTATAATGGCAACTAATCGGGCCGACACATTGGATCCTGCTCTGCTCCGTCCTGGAAGGCTTGACCGAAAAATCGAGTTTCCTTTACCTGATAGAAGACAAAAGAGGCTTGTTTTTCAGGTAAGACTTCAAACTGCCTTTTTTTTTAAAAAAGAGAGAAGAAATTATGACATAGAACTGCCTTATTGCCATGGGGCAGTAGTTAATGTTTCTGTTAATTATTGAGATTGTTATCTACATAAACTGCTGTCTTTGTTTCTTTGACTGTGGGTTCTCCTTGTATTTTCATTATAATTTGGGTAAGAATTGAGCAGGTTTGCACTGCTAAGATGAACTTGGGTGATGAGGTTGACTTGGAGGATTATGTTTCTCGGCCAGATAAAATCAGTGCTGCCGAGGTTTGTTGTTTTGACTGTTGTAGTTTACATTGAGGTAAACATAAAAAGGACGCTATTAACGATAAAAGACTATTGTAATTTGAAGTTTGAAGTTTGGGGAAAAACTTTGGCGATGATGTACATATGCTAGTTTCAAATTTGTTAAGATTATACGGCAACCATTTTAACTAGATCAGTGTTTACAGATTGCAGCTATTTGTCAAGAAGCAGGAATGCATGCAGTCCGCAAGAACCGTTATGTCATACTTCCCAAAGACTTTGAGAAGGGTTATAGAACCAATGTAAAGAAACCCGACACGGACTTTGATTTTTACAAGTGATTGAAGACTTGAAGAAAATTTGAACGACTTGTTACTCACTTTGAGAAAATATTCAGCCACATCTTCATTATATTAGTCCTATAAAACCTTCTCTGCCATCTTGTTAAACAATATTCCAAGCAAACCATGTCTATTTGAGAATGTTGAAATGGTCACATCTTGAATCTTCTTTTGAAGGGTTGAGGGATGAAATTTGACGAAGTTAACTATTTATTATCAATATTTAGTTTTTGATGTGAAATGTTGTTGGGTGGTTCTCATTTTGATGGTTTTTTTAAGGGAAACCGGAAATATCGCAATGGAAATGAACAAATCTTGGGAAATAATGCACAGCTGTAGCAGTTTGAAATATTGCTTTATAAGGCGACAAGTTCTGGCAAACGGGTAAAAAGCTGAGATACTGAAGCGAGTTGGCGTTTTGAAGATAATCCTGTGTTGGATTCAATGTAGCGTAGCAGGTAAATTCCTTTAATTATCCAAACCTTGCGTTGCTTGGACGAGATTTGAACATTAAAGGTCATATTCAGATGAGAGGGTGGGATGATTGGTTTGCTTTCTTAGGCGAAAGAAACTCCGCAAGAAGAAACAATATAGAAAGGATCATTAGAATCAAACATTCCAACAGCAAGAAGCCAAGTTGATACCTCACGTCACAACAACCAAAGTACAATTTTATTATTTTTGGTGTTATGTAAATTAACTTTTCCGTAATAAGACTTAATCCGATACTACTAGTGGAAGGTTATTAAGTTTGTGCGTGCGAGACAAATCACAAGTGCATAAAAGAAATTCAAATTTGACTTTCATTTTAGGACGAAGGTGGTAAAAGAAAGGAATTTGTGAAAATGTTATTACCAACCAGACAGGCGCAGGAGGAGATGAAATTCCCAGATAATCATTACTAAAGGAATTGTATGCCAATCTTGTCGGTTGCTGCTGCTCCTCTTTTTTTTCTTCTACTCATAATTATCATCTTAATTACTTATTAATTGTGTAATACGCAGATTAATTTTCCTGCCGCTTTCTTTCACGTTTACCTCCTCTATTCTTTACTGAATTATTCTGTCCTGTTACACACACACACACACATATTTCTTGCGTGAACTCAATATTCTCCTTCGTTACTGTACTGATCCGCAAGACTGAAACTAGTTTCATGTTCTAAATTAAATTTAACCAAATCTGCTTTTTCTTCTCTTGTAAAAATTTCATCTCTACTTGAGTGTCTCAATTGTTGAAAATTTAGTAGGGAAATATTAAGACTGCATCTCCAATCTACAAGAATATAGTTGTCAGCCTCGATTAATATTTAGACAGGTTTGGTATTTTATGGTATTAGGTAGACCTGCTTCAATTCCTCCTAATCTCATCTCGGTATAACCACCATAATCTTAATTTTTTGTTGGAACCATAAAAACTTGATTGCATTGAAAATGTGAATTAGTACAGTACTAGAAATTGAGGAATTAATTAATGTTGACCAACTTACTGTTATTTTGGAGGAAAAATAATATATATTGCGAATGGATGTTTCAACTTTGCTGTATTGGTAGGAGTTGTTCTATTGTGTAATATTGGTCAAATTTCGATTCCACAAATAAAACCAAAACTTTTCTAACTTGTGGCACAACTTAGTGGGTATATATCAATTATTGGGAGTGGTTGATTATTAAACTTGGGAAGAATATATATACACACACATACTATTATATTTATCCCTCCCAAAACAGAAGACAACAAATATTAGTTGAAGTTGATTTAAAATAGGGGCAACAAGAATATATGCTTTTTGTTTCTCCCATGTCATGGACATATTTTATAGTGGAGAATTTGATTTGGCTAACCACCATCTTTTAGGTTTAACAAGGCTATTTAAGAAGGTCCCACTACTATCCCTACTACACTAGCTAATAATACGTGGATCCAGGTTTTGTTGTGCCTAACTACTACACCAAATTGGTGCAGCGAAAGGCGGTAAAGAGTTTTTAAATAGGCAGAGGACCCTACTACTCTACTTATACTGATGGTTATCTTTTTTTTATTTACGCAATAAAGTTTATGACTTGAAGTGATCATGTGGATGAAAGAAAAGAAATCACTCATAATTAATTATGGGGTATGGAGGAGTATATGTCATTTCTTATGCCGCATCATCGTATGTTTGGTTGCAGCTCCCTCGATCGATCGAACTCATATTCAAAATTCAAACTTAGATTGCCATTTGACTTTATCAAATTAATTACTAATTGCCTGGTTGCATGCTTGCTTTTAACATTGAATTCATTCTTCTTATTTACGTACTTTCTTGCTTTTAACTTGAATTCTGATAGTTACAAGTCAGAAGGTTAGTTTACGCTTTACATATCGACTTTGACACATGATAAAGAAAATGAGCACATACTTCTTCTTTTTTCAGTTTAATTAGTAGTATTATTATGATTTGATTTAATGACGCAATTTTTTTTAACTTGTTACTTTTTTTCGGTTTAACTCGTGAGTTTTTTTTTAACAAAAAATCTTTCAACTCAATAATTGAGCAAAAAATGTCCTTAAACTAATCAAAAGTCAACCACAATCATAAAAATCAAACATTTATAAAATCATAACCCCAAATTAGGGTTCATAGTTCTTACTCTTTCAAAATTCAAAAACCATCTCAAAATTATCCCACATATTCAATACCCAAATTGGGAGTACCAAAAATATCCTCTCATGCCCACGCGACTTCGTTCTCCCTTACCAAAAGCCATATCCATCAAATCATGGGATGGGAAATCATTTGGAATAAGGAAACCTTCTGGACATTCCTCTAATTGTAACGACAACGGACTTTCGTGGGTATTTGGGTTGAATGTTGTGATCGCTCTCGTGGGTCAATCTGAAGGTGTAGCTGAGGAGGTTATCACTAACCGTTAAGAGGTTGGGGTGTAGGGCTTAAACACACCATTTCATTCCTTTCAGTCTTCAAAGTTTAGAGCTTCTGTTAAACACACCGTTTCGATTAGTAGGAGTAAGTAGTGCAACCTAAACGCATCGTTTTACTTAATTTAGTTATTACAACATTTATTTCATTTTGTTATTAGGGACACGTGTTATGTTATGAGTGAAGATGGTTGTTAGAAGTATGTTAGGAGTAGTTTATATATGGAAACCAAAGCAGTGTACTGAATTACGTAAAAAGTTATCTAAATTTTAATTTTATTTCATTTCGTTGTATTTCCTTTCTGTTATTACTTACTGATGTTGTCGTCTTCGTGACAATTGGTATCAGAGCAACACTGGGCCATTAATGGCAAAATCCACCACCAAACTGAGCCTTTAGAAACATGATAAAGATTTGAAATCTCTGAAAGAAAGGATATATTAGTTCCAGGATTCGGTGACCAGAAATTTGGACCAGACATCTATGCAAATGGGAACCATGGGGAATTAAATCACTCAGCTTAGCCATAAATTATAGGCCACTAGTGAAGAAATAGCCCAAAAAATTATGAAAGCGATGGACGCCTATCGATGATCAGAGATAGAGAAATTCACCACAACTGAGGTAACTTCTAATTCTACCAAAACTATCACATCTTTCTCTATGCCAGAGCTACCATCATCATCACCTGTACATACTCCTTATGCAACAGAAAAATATGCAAGTTTAGTTGGATACTATCCCAAGGAGAATTTCAGGCACCTATGTATGTTATTCCCTTAAGGGGATATGATGCAGTCCTAAGAGTCTAATTGATGCAAACTGTAAGTCCCATTAGTTTTGACTTTAACAACAGAAAAGTAACTATACATTGGAAGGGAAAGAAATGATTTTGGGAAATCAGAAGGAAGACAACAACCAATTCTATTTTGTACAGATAATTAAGAAGTTTAACTGAAATCCCAAGGAGGTAACTTACTTTTTAGTTCAGTTATCAGCCATAGAAGGAGTAACAAAAAAACTTGGGGAAGTACCAAAAGAACTAGGGCAAGTAATAGAAAAGTATGACTGCTTGTTCCAGGAACCAAAGGGGATACCTCTTGCTAGAATACATGATCATCATATCCCCATTATTCCTGGTAGCAAACCTATAAACTCAAACCCCTACAGATATCCTTATATACAGAAAACTAACATTGAAAAGTTGGTCAAAGAAATGCTGGAAAGTGATATTATCAAGCATAATATCCTCTTATTCATAGATTTTTATTATTTTATAATGAGTAGCTAAATTATTGTTCTTGAATTAAATTAGCAGAAATCATCAAAATTTATACACTGTGAGATATAATTGGTTTTAATTTTTTAATTTATATTTTGAGCATTGAATATTCTTCTGTTCTTAATTTTTATGATTGATTCGTTTAATTGTTAGAACGTGTACTAGTTTCTTATTCATATTAATCTATTACTAAATTAAATATCAAATTCGTAATTATTTGGTCACTTTAATTTGTGAAGCAACTAAGATTAATAATTATTTTGTAAATTAAAAGATTATTATATCTTAGGAAGAATGTTCATCTAAATTCAATACAAACGAGTGGCTTGCGTTGTTTAATTCAACGATCTCTATAATTCTTAAAACTGTTATTAAATTAAATTTTTAGCGAGTGCTGGATGTTGTTTATTAGTAAGGATTATTTAGAACGAGTGTTTCTACTTAACTAAAATTAATGAGAGATAATAAAAATTATTCCACCTGCGAGTAGTTATTCCTATAGAGAATATTTAAAATATTAATTGATTTATACTTAAATCAATGATCAATGTAAATTTCTGATGATGGATGTTAACTTAAACCAAGGCATGTTCTTTTGATTTATTTAATTAAACTAGGGATAATCCGTGCCTGAAGGCACGATACAACTAATATAACAGTTGAGTATTGTATTCAATATTTCTAGATTGAAAAATCTAAAACTGTTGTGGACTTTCAGTTCCATAATATCACTGAGAGTCCAACCATTAATACAAAAAGATTGATACTCAATAAATTCATAGTTTCTTTTTGAGGTAAACATTAATGTACTACTCATTTCCAACTTAAAATTAGTTTTTAACAGATTTGAGCAATTAATTGATTGACGACAGCGGGCTCAAATTTATGTAATATATTATTTTCGGGTATCTTACACACCTTTCCTTTATTAACAAAACGGAGTGAGAAGTTTTGTAGCATTTATTTGCCTCTAATATTTCTAACCATCGATTAATATGATCCATGACCAGTATTTTTTGTGGAAAAATGATAGTACTGCAAGTCATTTGGTGAAATCCAATTAGGGGAAAAAATGTAAAAATCTAAAAAAAAGGCTTTTGCATATATACCCAAAAGTATAAAATGAGTCATCTAAGTCCAAACAAAAAAGTATTGTCAAAATACCAACTAAATCGCATCACCATAACATTTTTTTCTCTATATTTTTTCTTGAAATTGGACAAAAGATTCTCATACCATGAGTCAGAATCTACTACAATAATTGCTCTCGATATAACCCGCAAAAACACTAAAGAGATGACACGTAATTACCCGTGCCTGAAAAAACACGACGTACATTAAAATTCTAAAAATACTCTATTACCTAATGACTCTTTGCAACCTAAAATAACTTACAAATCAATTATAATGAATCTGGACCGTACCTGTGATTTTCCGCCCAAATCAATTTGCATGTGAAAACATAACGACCGTAATACCTGAAAAACAGAAAAATGACGTCAATGCTAAAAGGGTGACCCATGTTATTTACGTGCAATTTTTTTATTATAATTATTATTGTTACTATAATAATAATAATAATAATAATAATAATAATAATAATATACATACATACACACCCACACGAAATATATATATATATATATATATATATATATATATATATATATATATATATATATATATATATATATACATTACATGTACACACACACACACACACACACGTAATATATATATAAATATTACCCATTCTATTATAATTATAACCTTATAATTATATACAAATTATTAAAAATAGAAATTAATCCATAATTCAAATTAACACTTTTTGTGAAACGAATTTACCTAATTAAAATAATTAAAATTTAATTCATTAACTATATTAATTCCATCATTTAATTGGTACAATTCAATTCCCTCATTCGTCTCATAAATTGATTCAAATAATTTAATATATATATATATATATATATATATATAATGATTTATCAATTTAATTTACTATTTGGGTTCCAATATATTTATTTTATATATTGAACCTTATTTCGCATAACAAATTTCCATATTTCATTTCATTTGGCGTAATATTATTTATTAAGTCATGTTTCGCCTTATGTTTAATTAACGTAACGTAAATATTTTAAATTCATTCATAAAACATATTTGAAATAAATATTTTATTTCACTCAAAAAATTTTATAGTTGCAAAAAATTTCGCATATTACAGGAGTGGCAACAGATAAGAAAAAATAGAGGCCATGAGGCAATGGCCTAGGCCTAAATCCTTAAAAAGCCTAAGGGGGTTCCTAGGTATCACAGGCTACTATAGAAGGTTTGTACATCATTATGGAGTCATATGCAAACCTTTAACTAATCTGCTCAAAAAATAGGATTTCAAATGGAATGAAGAGGCTGAACAGGCATTCCAGAAACTTAAGATAGCATTATCTAATACCCCAGTCCTAGTTCTACCAGATTTTTCTAAATCCTTTGTAGTGGAAACATATGCCTGTAATACTAGTATAAGGGCAGTCCTTATACAGGAGGCCCTAGCTCCAAGACAACTTGTTTTATCAACCTATGAAAAAGAGTTGCTAGCCATCATCATGGCAGTACAAAAATGGAGAACATACTTGCTGGGACAACAATTTGCTATTAAGACACTCCATGAAGCATTGAAGTATTTCATGGAACAAAAATTGACAAAACTTATGCAACATAAATGATATCTAAGATGTTGTGGTTTGACTATATTATTCAATACAAGAAGGGAAAGGAAAACCTGGTAACAAATGCTTTGTCTAAAAATCATGAAGTGGAGTGTAATTGTACTATGATGTATTCAGCTAGACAAGTAGCACAAGTTGTGTTAGATTCAGTGATCAAATTACATGGATCCCCTAAAGCAGTAGTATCAAATAGGGATAAAAAATTTATAGGTACATTCTGGAAAGAAATTTTTAAAAACCATGGAAACACAACTAAGGTTATGCACTATCTACCACTCACAAACAGATGGGCAATCTGAGAGGGTCAATCAATGTATAGAAATGTATTTGAAATGCACGACCAGTCACAAACCTTCACAATGACACAAATGGTTACCCTTAGCTGAGTGGTGGTATAATACTACATTTCAAAAAGCTACTTGTATGTTTCCTTATAAGGTTTTCTATGGAATTGATCCTCCAGTTATTAACTAGCACCAAGGAGGACCTCCCAATAACCCTATAATAACCAGTTTTGTTAAAGAAAGAGAAGCAATACAACAATTACTGTAGAACAATTTGTAGAAATCTCAAGAAAGGATGAAGGTCTATGCTGACAGAAAAAGATTGAGAGTGAGTTCCAAATTGGGGATGAAGTCTACCTTAAACTGCAACCTTATTGACATATGACAGTGGCACACAAGAGGAATTTCAAACTTTACACCAAATACTTTGGTCCTTACACAGTGATTCAAAAAATTGAGAATGTGGCTTACAGACTGCAATGACTCACCAATGTTAAAATAAATGATATATTCCATGTTTCACAATTAAAGAAGAAAATTGGAGCAACAATGTGACACCCCTAAATTCGGGACTACACCACCGAAACTTGGGTTGTCAAAATATAAATAACAACTATTACAATACAGTACAACGTACAATAATACAATACTCAATAATACACAATTAAGTCTTCACTATTATTGTCACACTATTTTATAATATGATAAAGACCACTTTAGTAACTATCTCGGACCATCACTATATTTTCATTTTCTCCCCGCTAATACCAACTACACTCACATTTCCTGAATAATTAAATAAAAGGAAAGGGTGAGCTCAAATAGCCCAGTAAAGAATATCATGACTAAGATAATAACGAATAAATTATCATCAACATTCAGCAGTTGAGTTCTTGATATAATAATATAAATAACAAGTTTTAAATCAATAGATGCAGTTAAGTTCTTGAACAAAGTTTAGATCAATAACTGCAGCGGAATAACAATTATTAGGAGAATCATGTAGATCATGATGCCTACTATATTCTCTTTTTCAGAAAAATCATCAACCTTTATCATCTGAAATATAACTGGTCACGATCATGCCAAACAACAGTTCTTCTTTACCTCAGGTCAAAGAAAACATTCACCACGTGCCCTAAAAGACACATCACCATTATATTGCCTTTATTATATCATTTGTGCTTAGGCCATAGATATTCACAACAACTTGATTCATAATAATTAGTATAAATAACATTGACATAAATGATGAACAGAAAAAAAAGAATAATAGGATAAATAATAAGTATCAAAAGTTTATAATTTTTACTTTATTTATAGTCAAATAGTGTCCAAATTGTTAACATGATGTACAGAAAAATGTGTTCAAGTCCATGAATAATGTCCAAGATTCACAGGAAAAAAGTTCAACGGTAAGGTTTACGGTACAAGGAATATTTAACAGTCCACAATGTTCATAGTTCAAGTAAATGTTCATAAGCAAAAAATTCAAGGCCCAATAGTTCGCTATTCAAATATAGCGATGAAAATTTAATAAAAATGTTCATGTCAAAAAATATTAAATGAAGCGTAAACTAATAATCATTTAAAAAAATTTACCGAACAATACTTACCATAGTAAGTTTAAAAGGATGAATGAAAATGATATCACTTACCTTATCATGTGACTGAATATTATTTTCTATGATATATATATATATATATATATATATATATATATATATATATATATATATATCATTTAATCAGTAACTACCACATATAGATTTCATAGTGTATAATAACTCGTATAAAATAATCAAAAGTGTTTTGATAGTATAAATTTGTGTAGTAGAGTAGAATATACTTCAAAATAATTTTTGGAGAACTAAACAATATTTTAAAATAATATTTTTCAAAGAAAGTTTTCAAAATAAATCTTTTAAAAGAAGAGTCTTCTAAATGTAGTGTTGTAAACAACATGTGACGTGTGTGAGTGCTCATATAACTTTTATAGGAAAAAAAACTTACTTAGATAATACCTTATGTTAAGCCACCTATTTATAGCAAAAACTTAACCAACTATTCCAAAAACACATTTCACATTTTTTCAATCTACACCATTCATTATTTTTCATATTTTAATCTACATCATTCATTAATTAATCACATGATTCACACCCTAATCTAACTTAATCTACACCATCCATTTGCAAATCACATGATTTACACATTTAACTAACTTAATCTACACCATCTATTAGCAAATCACATGATTCATACCTTAAACTACACCATTCATCACACATTTCACATTTTTAAGCTTTATACTACACATTTAAAGATTATATTATCCATCCTTTATATTATTATATTATTGACTTAATATCATAATTATTTAAATTTTCAATGTTATTCAGATAATGAGTTTGTATAACTATTTAATACCCGTAACTACTACTGTGAAAATTGTTGGTCCAACGATACAAGATGTTGTTCATCGTGATGATTATTGACTCAATAATGTAGAATGTTGTGCAATGACAATTATTGATTCAATAATGTTAAATACTGTGTAATGACAATTATTAATGAAATACTGTGCAATGATCACTTTATCAGTTCAATAATATAAATATCGTGCAATACTGTGTACTACTTTAAAATACCGTGTATTACTATAAAATACCATGAAATACCATATACTACTATTCTTTTATCACTCGGTATTTAAATAGTTAAAAATGATAGTACTATTGACCATTTTTATTTAAAAAGGATAATGTTGTCGTTTTCTATATCCGACAACATTTCGTTGTGAGGTCCACCCATAAATGATTATTTCGGCACTGTCGTACGAGTCGAATATTTTTCGAACAAATATTTCTCGACAAACTATAATTCGCATAAAATATCATTAACTTTAATTTTTATCAAATTAACACTTTACTGTTTCAGAATAATAAATAAAGAAAAAATAAATTTTATTCAATAAAAGTTGGAGTCTTACAAACAAAAGTAGATCAAACAAAATTGCCACTTACCAATGGTATGCGAGAGCTGAAACCTATGTCAGTTGCCATCATAGACAGAAGATTGATACAAACGGGGCATAGACCTGTGACCATGATGTTGGTTCAATGGTCCCATAGCATTCTTGAAAATGCCACTTAGGAGGAATGGAATAAAATCAGTAAGGAGTATCCATCGTTTAATCCTTGGGGATAAGGAATTTCTCAAGCAGGGGGAATTGTCAAGAAGGTGTAGCTGAGGAGGTTATCATTAGTCATTAAGAGGTTGGGGCGCAAGGCTTAAACGCACCATTTCATTCCTTTCAGTCTTCAAAGTTTAGAGCTTCAGCTAAACGCACCGTTTCAATTAATAGGAATTAGTAGTGTAGCCTAAACGCATCATTTTCCTTAATTCAGTTATTGCGGTATTTGTTTCATTTTGTTGTGAGGGACACGTGTTATGTTATTAGTGGAGATGGTTGTTAGAAGTTTGTTAAAAGTAGCTTATATATGAAAACCAGAGCAACATACTGAATTATGGAAAAAGTTATATAAATTTCAGTTGTATTTCCTTTCTATTATTTCTTGTTGTTGTTGTCATCTTCGTGATAGGTTCGTTGGGTAAAGATTAGGTTTTTTATTTAATTATGTATATGTATAATAAAATGTATTCAGGTTATGATAATATAATCCATGTAATTTTATTTTGATAATCAACATGATTTATGTTTCTTTTGGTCGGTGGTAATGGTTGATGGAGGAGTGGTTGATTATGTTAGTGAAATGTACTAATAGAAGTGTATTTTTTTTTAACTTATCAAATGCCATGTGTGGTGCCACTTCAGTGTAATTAACCATGGTTTGAGCTTTGTCGCAAATAAGGTTTTTTTGTTGGTTCGTTGGGTAAAGATTAGGTTTTTTATTTAATTGTGTATATGTATAATAAAATGTATTCATGTTATGATAATATAATCCATGTAATTTTATTTTGATAATCAACATGATTTATGTTTCTTTTGGTCAATGGTGATGGTTGATGGAGGAGTGGTTGATTATGTTAGTGAAAGATACTAATAGAAGTGTATTTTTTTTAACTTATCAAATGCCATGTGTGGTGCCACTTCAGAGTAATTAACCATGGTTTGAGCTTTGTCGTAAATAAGGTTTTTTTTGTTGATAATTTCATAGATGTTAAGGTTATAAATGAAAAAATAAGAGTTGAAAGGTTTAAGTGAAAAAAAAAAACAGTAAAGTTAAGGGGGGGGGGTTTAGACCTGGCAAATGGGGCGGCCCAAATAGGTTTGGCCATAGTTGGATTGGGCCAAAACGGCTCATGTTTTTGTGTGTTGAAAACAAGAAACCCGTGGCTCGGGTTGAGCCGACTCGACCTGAGGGCCAAATGGCCGGAGATAACCAAAATAACTCGTCGGAAGGAAAACAACCGAAGCTACATCTATTTTACCTCTGAGCAATTATTCGGTCCCATTGGTTCTCTCAAGCAACTCGACATTGCCATGGAAACAGATTCAATAGACATATCTTTTCCTTGTGTCACCCATACTATCACAAAGATACGGTACAATCCAAACAAACTCAGAAGAAAATAGTGATGAAAGTAAATGAAAGTTTTTTACCTTCTATTTCCAATAAAACATGTTTCCATACTTTCCATCCAAGCGGCTTCAGAAGCTATGCGATATGTTTAGATCCATCGAATTCCCCACATTAAAGTTCAATATATTGCCTATTTGCCCATTTAGTAAAATAAAGCTATATACACAAATCATTCATCAAAGATGTAATTAGAAGAAGTTTATGGGCCTGTTCGGCACTTACTTATAAGTTGGTCAACCCAACTTATAAGTAGTTAAGTTAAAAAGAGTGTTTGGGATCGACCTTTTTTTTTTGACTTATAAGTTTAAAAAAAAAGTCAAAAAAAATAATCAACTAATTTTGCTTAAAAAACTGACTTATAAGTCCATTTTTTTAAGTTACTCAATCCAAATGAAATGATAACTCTCTTTTATTTTTCTAATGTTCTTCTTACTAAAGGATATTTTAGTAATCCTTACATTTTACTTAACTTATAAGTCATTATTAGCCGAATACATCTATAACTATTACTTATAATTCTCGACTTATAAGTAAAGGTGATGCCGAATACTTTTACTTATAAATCTACTAAAATTTTAACTTTAAGTCAAAAAAAAAAAAAAAAAAAGTCATTTCCCAACAACCCTTATGTCTATGAGTTCTTTACCAAGGGTAGGATCAGCTACAAAAACAATAGTCCTGTCATCCACTTGCGAATAATCTTTGATCGCTAAGCCCGAATAAGATTAATAAATCACATAATCAACAAAAACAATTAACAAAATTATGAAAAAGACATTATGTAATTTTAGATCTAGAATCTAGATGGTGGACGTGAGAGAAAGATAGGGCAGAGTAATTTTAGATCTAGATGGAGGCGACAAGCGAGAAAGATTATGATAATTGTGTTTGACTTAGATAAAACAAAAACTTGAGAAAAAGATGGAGAGAGAAATAAAAAGATTATATTGAATTTTGAATAAAAAGTTATCCTAGCTCAATTAGTTTGAGCACTTGCTAAGTATGTTGAAGGTTTTAAGTTTGACTCCTCGCAATTATTATTTTGTAATAAAAAATAAGAAACCTACCGGGCGAGCCAAAATAGCCTAGTTTTCTATGGGTTAAAATACTAAAGCCCATGACTCGGTTTTTTGTGGGCTGACTCGTGGGTCTGGACTTTTTTTGTTAGGTCTAAGTTTTTTGTCAATAAATCATTATGATTTTTACAAAAAGAGTTTTATTTATAAAATTTATAATTTTTAAGGCTATAAGTTTATTTCATATATATTCTTAGAAGTAATTAGTTATTATTAATAGTACGACGATGATAAATTTGAGGATATTGTGTTGTTTTATTCTATTATTATTAAAAAAATAATTTATTTTGTAGATTTTTTTCTCACAAATAATACTTTTTTGTAGAACGGAGAAAGTATTATTAGTGTGTGTGTGTGTGTGTGTGTATTCCCTTCATTTTAAATTATAAGATTATTATTGACTTTTAAAAAGTTAATTTTAAATATTTTTAAGCTCAAAATTCATTTAATTTATGTCAATATAATTATAAATATAATAAACTATCTATAAATTACTATTAATTATAAGATTTATTATTTTAAAATTTTAAATAAATTATGTTAATTTTAAATTTAAAAATTAATGTATTAAATTAATATTGAAAAAGTTAATATACTTAAGAATGGAGGGAGTAGTGAAAGTAAGTACACACTTGTGAATTTGCAGTTTAATTGTGGATTCCTCTGAAGAATTAAAAGCAAATTGCTAAAACACAGATATACATACTCCTATGAAAATTTCAAATAGTACTAGTAAAACCTATACAACCTGTAAATATTTTTCTGTTTACGCGTGCATGTGGCAATGTGTCCATCGCATAAATATTCAGCTCTCATTAATTAAATGTGTGACCAGTTCATGTGGGCTCAGCATACATGCATGCGCTGTATATATCAATTAATTAACTGGTGACCCTTTATATGAGTGCATTGTGTGGAATGTTGATGCAAGTGCAGTATATAAATATTCACCTCTCACATGTGACCCCTCCTCCTCCTCCTAATTAAATTAAGTAGTTACCCGGAGAAAAATAAAAAATTGAAGGATATAAGCTACCTCGCTGTTATGACTTATAACAATCGAGTAAATATACATAAATTAAATAGATAAGCTGGTTGGTGGCTGATTTCACGTGTTATATTACCGACTATTGTTGACCTGTGAATTGTGAATGTTAGTTTAAAATATATTTTTTAATTTTAAATTTATGTTAAATTTAAATTTTAAATTTTTAAAAATTAACTTTAAAAAATCAATAATATTATGTTATATTTTAGTACCAAGGAGTATTATATATTTATATGTATACTCCCTGTTTTACTACTAGGCTGCTAGCTCATTTCAGGAATAAGTAGTATAGCTAGGAAGCACTCTCTAGTCTCTATTCCACCCACTCTTCCTTAAATTTCAATAAAGGAATTAGTTGGAATTTCACCATTACCATTATATTTATACCTCTCTGTATACTTACGTACATATGTATATATACTCGACACACATCACATTATAAAAAGGAAAAAAGAAAAGAAAAGAAAAAAATTAGGTAGGTGATACCTCCTACTCGTGTACTCAGTGGGGAGACAATTTGGGTTGGGTAACTTATGGGTAACCCAGCCCATCTACGATTTTATGGTATTTGAATAAGGTTTTTTTATATTTTTAAAAATCCGCCCAACCCATAGCCTACCCAAATTAATAATTACAAGGTATCTTAGATTGTCTATCTTAGGTAACTTTTAATACAACAATATTTGATTGTAAACTTAATAATTTAACTGTGTAGATGTAATGTGCATACAAAAATATGAGATTATGTAAAAATTTATTTGATTTCAAAATATCATTTTTATAATAGTGTATATAATCTGTATATAAGTATATATTTCGATAACTCATATTATAGTAATTTTTATTGTTATAAAGTTGTTGATGTATAATTTTAAATCAAACAAAATTTTATATAATATCATATTTTTACATGTTCATTTTATCTGTACGATCAAATAATATTGTGTTAGAAGTGATCTAATATAACTTATCTTATATCGATTTATGATACTTTTTACTAATATATATATATATATATAAATTAGTTGTATTATCATTTAAAATTACTTACAGTTTGCCAATATACTTTTAATATTTCTTATATTTTATGTGTTTTTTATTTATTACTATTATAAAAAAAAAGGTTACCTTGTCTAAGAAACAAATAGTAAGAACCCCTTTTATATTTATTTTTTGTTTAAAAAATAAAGAGTGAGAAATTCAAAATTTGTCTCATCCATCATTGTATTCTTTTTATTTTTTTCAAAAATACTAAATAAATTAGTCGGTAATTTGTCATGTTTTAACAATTTATGATGATTATCAAATATTATTTTTTGATTAACTAAGTTTCTTATAATTTTAGTTGTTAGTCATCCAAACTTGCCCAACCCAGATCAAATCCATAAACTTTATCACGAGTTAATACTTAGAACACGAAAAACAAGCTCGACCTTAGTCATGCATAACAAAGCGTCCTGTCCTAGTCCAGATTGGGCCTGCTAGGCTTTGGCCGTTGATCAGGCCAGACCTTTGACTTTTAACCTACATGCTAGGCTTGACACTTGAAAAGAGAGTCTACTGAGGCCTGCAGGCCAGTCCGATCTGGGCTATTTAATTATTTTTTTAGTAATTTTAAATATTATAAAAACATCAATTAAAATTTTAAACTTAATTAATGTATTAACTAAAAGTAATGTATTACAACTTACAAATTACAATAATGAATAAAAATATTGTATAATTTTATAGAAATTGTATTATTTTATACTATCATTAATAATAAAAAATTATTATTATTATTATTATTATTATTATTTTATAAATGACTTTTTAGTTTTTACGCTAAGTATTTATTAAAATGAAAGATATAATGAAAAGTTTACAAAAAATATAGATTGCTAGCTAGATAAGAATTTTTTTTATATATTACACTACCCAATGTGTTTTCATGAATTTATTTATTCGTATATAAACAAATATGCTTGAATGAACGTATTAAAATACGCCAATTTTATTTGATTTATTGAATAAGTTCCACAAATAGGAAGTTTTTGTTTATAGTGGGAGAATTGAAGTAGAAAAAATAAAATTGGCAGGATGGGCCTCAGGCCGACCAGGTTTGGCTTATTGGCAAGCTGGGCCAAGTCAGATCTAAGTCAAAAAAATATGGTCTGTTCGCGGCCTTTAGGCTGGACCACAGGTTATTTATGCACCACTACCCGACCTCCAAACCCACTAAACCCCATTCCCAATAAAATTAAACATGCCCAAGTTGCGCCCTAATACTTGGGTATTTAATGCACAAATCCTAACCCCAACCGAACTCTACACGTAAAGAGTTTTTTGCTATATGTAATGACTCATGCAATGATGGATACAATGTAAAAATAATGAGACCCGCCATTTTTACACTGTGGGTCCTATCATTTTTATATTGAATTATTGTACCCATCATTGTATGGGTCATTACTCATAGCAAAATTGTACACGTAAATGATTGAGCCCAATAGTGAACATATGTTGTGTGCATCCAAAAATATTTTAACTTATAAGATTATTATTAATTTTTAAACTCAAAATTAGTAAGATTTATAAAAATTACAAAACAATAAATAATATAATTAATAATACTTTTTAAATAATTTACAATATTTATCGTTAGATTGACTAAAAATTAAATAAATTTATGTTAATTTTAAACTTGAAAATAATTTAAATTCACTTCAAAAAGTTAATAATGATCTTATAATTAGAGTGAAGAGTGTATTATTATTCAGTATGAGAATTAGAAGCTAAAAAAACACTTTGTACACTTATATAATTTATTGAATGAAACTTTTCTTAAAAAAAGAAATTAATATTCTTATAAAGAGAAGAAAAAATGTGACAAAAGAAAAAATAAACTCCACATTAAGAGAGAATAAAAAGAACATAAAGACAAAAATTTAGGAGAGGGTCTATTCGGAAAAAAAAAAGAGTTATAGACTAAAATTTTGACTAAACAAAGAACGGAGGAATGAGGGAACAATTCATAATAAATAAAAGAAATGGATAACTATACATGTACATCTATTATACACTCCGCTTAACGAACGACAGAGGAAGAAGTCGTTTTGGAAAAATTATTTAGTACCTTTTTTAAGACATTTCCTGTACAAGCCGTGCTTTCTCACACTATCTCTTCAAATTAATTTCTCTCTGTTCCTTTTTTAGACCTTTCTGCATCATTAAGTTCATCTCTCTATCAACTTTAGACCTTTTCTATAGCATCGATTTCATCTTTTAGACCATTTATCATTGACGCCGTCTTTGATTCTCGTATGACTTACTGTCCGGCGACATTAAGGACTTACTATCTGGGAAATCGATTCATGGGAGGTGTGTAAGAACTGGGCTTGTTTCATATACTATACTTGTCAATTCAGTTATGTTTTATGTACGGTAAATGTGAGAATTTTGTTGATGCTCGTATGCTGTTTGATGAAATGCCGCATAAAAATGTTTCTTATTGGAATGTTATGATTGGGGGATCTCTATGTGTTGGTTTTTGATGGAGTTCTATGCGATAGCTATGGAGAAAGCACTCTCTCTCTACTGTTAAGGTTTTTCTATTTAATTCACTTTTTTTATCTCTGTGTATATACATGTGTGTGTGTATATATTGTATAGTTGATGTTTTTATAGAAGATGAATTTAAACTTGGTGTTGTTTTAGCAAGTGGGTATAGTTTGATTTGATTATTTATTATTTTTTTCAATGCTTTATGTAGGCTGCTAAATTGAGATGGCCTAAATCTATTTAAAAGTGTGGATTCCTCTTTGGAGGCTTGGATTGTTGATCAAATGTACATTATAAGCTCTTACAGTCTTACTCAGATGTTTGACTTGATTACAATTGTTGACATTCTTTCTGCTTATGTTGGGGACATCCTAAAATTGAAGTTGCTTGGGACATCCTGAAATTGAAGGTCTGAGTTGTGGCTGATTTTACACAGGACATAGTTGTTTGTGCTGAAGTCATATGGTGAAGTTTTTTATACACAGAAAAATTGAAACATGTAAATTGTCATTACCTGAGGTATGCCCCTTGTAAACATGTAAATTATGATTCTAATATTTATGAAATGAAATTCAATTATTGTGTTTATCAATTTAGTCCAACAGATAGGTGGAATAGAACCTAAGTGTGGGAGCTTGAACTATGCAAGACAAGTATTTGATTTCCATTTTGTTTGTAAAGATGCAATCTCTTGGAGTTTGATGAGACCATGATAAGTGCAGATTTGTTCATGTAAAGATAACATGTCAATACATATAGACCCAGAATTGGAAATGCCTTGACAAATCATTTCAAAACACTGAAAGTTCCTTCACCTATATTTCTTCCAAATCCAAATCAAAAGACATCATTGCAAAACATTTAACAAACTAATCTAAATCTCTTTAGCCAACATTTGAAGCGCCTTCACCTAAAGACCCAGCATTCCACAACATGCCAATATTCAGAAGTTCATTTCCCCGTATGGATTCCTACAAGTTACAAGAAGAACCATCAACGTACCATAAGTGAGTTCATACATTTGAAATGATGTGTTTCCATGAAAAGTAAATTTTATAGAAATCATTACTCACATTCAAGTTAATACTTTTATGATGACTCTCTTATGTCTCACGAAAAATAGGTGGCTTATTAATAGTTGTATCAAATTAAAAGACCTAAAATAAAAGAAGCATAAATTCTCATTTTATAAGACAATATAAAATGAAAAAATAAAAATTGAGAAATATACACGCAAAGAACAAAAATAATACCTTTTTCATATTCTTTTTTTTACTTGATTCATACTTATTTTTACCTTTTTTTGCCATTTCTGTTTGAATTTATTTAAAACTTGTTCCATCTTACCTACCTTCCTTTTACTAGGAGGACACCCCTTGCATCGATTCTTTTCAGTTAAAGCATTTTGTGGCTTTCAACATTTTCAAATTCACTCGCATTTGACTTTTGAGTAGGTTGAATTTTTTCACAAACTCTATCATTTGCATTCCATTCCACCTTCATTTCAAGAAGTCGATCTACAAGTTGGTCACATCTTTTTTGACTGTCATATGCGAGGTCCGTAATGTCAAAAAGAATACTGCACAGCTTGTCATATCTCTGTCCCGATTCCGTGTCTTTCCAAACATTATAAGTGATTTTAGCTATAGTATGAGTTCGCTTTATATCCTTCTTCCGCCTCCTCAAAATGTATTTCGTTGGAACGGTAAATATGAACCTTTCAAAATGGAGTACCTTAACTATATGCTTACATAAAATTCCTTGAAATTCAAATAATTTACAATTACACTTTACATCAAAATCAAAATTATCTTCCCATTCGATGAAGCAAACGTTGAAGTTCACAATTTTTGGGCGATCTTTTTTTTCTCCAAAGTAACAAAGTTGCTTCACTTCCTAATAAAATATTTTATCATGAGATTCGACAAATCTAGTATCGCAATACATTCCTCCATCTGTTAATTCTTTCTAAAACTCTGTAAATTTGGAATTAGTATAAACCTCTTGGAATTGTTTTCCAATGGAATGATGTGTAACACAAGGTACATGTGAAATCAAAGAATGAGAGTCCGCTTCTATTTCCTTTTCCACTTTACTCCTTAATGCATTATCATATTGGCCCATAAATTCTTTCAAAGAAGTTTTTGCATTGACAAATCCATCAAAAAAAACATTCATGCTTTCACTTCTTTGTGTCGTAGACATTCCCGCCCAAAAACAATCTTTCACGAGACAAGGAACCCACCGATGTCTTTCAGTATACAATCATCCCAGCCATTCATTGTTCTCAAGATCATATTCTTCTAACATTGCATTCCATTCACTTTCAAAATCATCTACACTCAAAGAATCATACACAATGTTAGATAATGAAAATTTAATTGATTCATATTGGTTATACCCTTTTAATTTTTCAGGAACTTTCTTCATTATATGCCACAAACACCATCGGTGGTAGGCATTGGGAAAAACTATCTTAACTGCATTTTTCATTGCTTGATCTTGATCGGTGATAATGGCATGTGGAGCTTTTCTAGACATAGAAGAAAGCCACGCATCAAACAACTAAACAAAAGTGTCAGTATCTTCATTCGATATCAAGCCACAACCAAGTAGTATAAATTGTCCATGGTGGTTAACTCCAACAAAAGGAGCAAACGACATATCATATTTATTAGTCAAATAGGTGGTGTCAAACGTAATAACATCACCAAACTCCTCATACGCAGCTCTAGACCTCGAGTCTGCCCAAAATAAATTTCTGATTCGATTTTCCTCATTTGAGTCTATCACATAGAAAAAGTTAGAATCAATTGCCTGAACTTTAGCAAAATAACTTTAAAGTGCACTAGCATCACCCTCAGCAAGCCTTAGCTTCTTTAATTTTCCTATATAATTTTGACAATCTCTCTTTAAACAAGGCATTGGATTTTCTCCATACTCAACTCTAAACGAATTATAACTTTTATTCAGTGGTATTCCAGCATCGTTGTTTAGCTCAAGTCACCTCTTTATATAGGGTGTCACATGCCGATTACACCAATGAAAGCGAGACTTGCTTGGACTTAAACAATGGTTATGTGCAAGCTCCAAAGTGGTTATACCCCATTTTTCATCTTCTAAGAACTTGACACAAATATTTGCTTTACAACCCGCTTTAATAACCGGATGCAGTTTTAGACTAATCGTTGAATTCTTTGACTCTCCATATTTATGGCATATAACTATAAAATATTTAACAACTCCATCTAATTTCTTAGTACTTCTTTTAGTAACTCCAAATCCTAGTTGCACACCATATTTCCTGTAATAATCATAAACCTCATCAATAGTGTCAAACACCATATGTAAGCTGGGTTCTTCCACTATTTGATTGTTCCATTTTTCAATCTCTTCTGCTTTATCATCCTTTTTGTTGTTAGACGAATCATCTACGTCAATATCCATATTTGTAGAGCTAATATTTAATTCTGATTCCATTGACAGAACTTGCACACAATTGTAGAAACTGAAAAGAAATTGAAAAATATCAATAACAAATGAAATATCTCATATTTTAAATAATCACTCGGAATAAGCTATAGTCACTGGAACGCATGTCAGCCTTAGTTCATCATTAAACCCAGAATTCCCTAAAGTTACATATCCCCCAATCATAACATTCCAAGAAGAAACATTTCTATGCGGCATTTCATCAAACAACATACGACCATCAACAAAATTCTCACATTTACCGTACATAAACATAAGTGAATTGGCTAGTATATGAAACAAGCCCAGTTTTTACACACCTCCCATGAATCGATTTCCCAGCCAGTAAGTCCTTAATGTCGTCGGACAGTAAGTCAAATGAGAATCAAAGATGGCGTCAATGATAAATGGTTTAAAAGATGTAATTGATGCTATAGAAAATGTCTAAAGTTGACAGAGAGATGAACTTAATGATGCAAAAAGGTCTAAAAAAGGAACAGAGGGAAATGGATCTGAAGAGAGAGTGTGAGAAAGCACGACTTGTAAAAGAAATGTCTGAAAAAAGGTATTAAATAATTTTTACAAAACGACTTATTCCTCTGTCGTTCGATAAGCAGGGTGTATAATAGATGTATGTGTATATTTATCTAAAAAAAATTATTAATATTTTACAAGTAAAATTTTTTTATTTTTTATATATTTATGAGATCCATTCAATGGTCATTTGAAAGGAATCTTATAAAACTATTATTTATATTTGTAAAGTAATCAATTATCTAGACAAATAAATGTCCACATAGGCCCGAAGAGTCGAAGACAAGGAATAATTGGTACTGAATTGATGATACTCTTATTGGATTAATTCCGTATTATTCCTTCCCCAGCTTAAAAAAGGAATGACACTAATAATAATGATAATAAATACTACTACTACTAATAATAATAATAATAATAAGGAATTAATATTTTTATAAATAAAATTTAATATTTTTATAAACTTCAACTCATTTACTATGGGAAGGATGTTGTGAAAAGTATAAGAATATCAATTTCTTAATAATAATAACAACAGGTATTTGTTTCTCTCTCTTCTGTACTACTAACTCTCATCATCAGTAATGAGTGAAACCAACTTTAGTATTCCCATGACCACTATCTAACCCCCCCCCCCCCCCCCCCCCCCCCCTTTCTTCCAATACTTCTTCTCTTTTTACAGATCTAATTACTCTACGCCAGCTTCTCCATCAACCTCCAATTATATATATAAACTTGCGTAACATTTTTACATATATATATACACACACACATGTATGTAATGCTCGATTTTACTTTAAAGAACTACTAGTTTGCTAGATCAAGAGGGACTCAATTTCTGCTGATTAGGGTTTATTATTACTCCTGCAAATGTGGTTGCCACGTCGTATTCTCGCCCCTTTGATTTTCTCTTCATTTCTTGGCCCCTTCACTTTGAACCTTCTCTTCACATAATTAATATGAAGTAAAGGTTTCTACTTTGCTCCTCCTGCTTCCAATGCATTGTTTCAAGGTAAAAATTCTTTTTATTTAACTCACACTACTAATTTTCTGTCTACTCTCTACTTCATAACTAATGTGCTTATGTGTGTTCAATGCCAGATCTGGGTGGACACCGATGAATTCAATTCAATTCTTATTTCTACTGTTTGTTATATCTGGTGGTTGTGGATGCTATTCTTCAATTCTCACTCTTACATTTTTAGTTGGGATTTAACTTTGTTGGAAGTTGAACTCTTCACAAGCTTCTTACTACAAAAGTGTGTGTGTGTGTGTGTGTGTTTTTAATTGTTTTATCTGATAATTGTTATGATAATGTAATGTAGAAACGAATTTTCTGTCCCTTTATAAGGTTGGTTGTAGTTTAGGTAAACCCATATGATTACTGTGTTGATGGGTTCCAGCTCTTAATTAATTCTGTGTTTATTTGGGTTGTTTACCAACCTTGTCTAATTTGAGCCTCATAAGTGAATTTCTCATTTTCGGGCTATAATTTGCTAGAATCCTGCTTTCTCTTTCTGTCTCTATTGCCTGAGGAATAAATCCTCCCTCTAATTACTAATCAAATATTATGAGTTGGGGGTTCAAATAGTAGGAATTCTAGAGCTTCTTTGTTAAAGCTCTTTTAGCTCCTGAATGAACTTTTATTTCTTGCAATCGTTACAATGAGATGTTAGGTATCCTAATCCTAACAACCTTGATTTTCACCATACATATATGAATTTGACAGTTGTATACCCCTGCAATTTTCTTCACATAAAAGCCAGAATCTGATTGATCGTTGTATCCACTTTGACAATTAAATCAAAATTGCAATTACAGATGTTTCAGTTAACAATAACATGTTCTGTGTGTTACATTGTCATTACCCAAATTTATAGTAATTTTTTTCTGTAGTACTAGATCCACTTATTGAAGATTAGGCATTGTTTGTTAGTACTTTTTGTCTTGCTGGGTGTTAGAACAAAGTGGTGTGCTTTGGTTTATTTGTGAATTGTGATATGCCCTGACCTCTATCCTTACAAAACTGAGTGTTTTTTTCCGTTTATTTCTGAAATTTCCTTAGATATATGTCAGGACAAAGGAAATGTTGTCTTCTGCTTTTGTTTTTCAACAATTAAGTGTTTAAATAGTTTGGTAGTTTTTGACGACTTACACTGCTTCAAATACACCTGAATTTCAAGCTTATGCTCTGCTAGGAACATTTTTAAGGAAATGAGAAAATTAATTAGGAAGATTTGTTGTCCTGAATTTTCAACCGACTTGTTAGCTGAAAAAATGGTTGCTTATTGAGCTTATTTCATTGGTGTTTCCCCTTTTGAGAGAAGTTGTGATAGCTTCAAATTTTGTTCTTAATTCTGTTGATTATGTGGTTCCACATCATGAGAATAAACAAATGTGAGAGTATGTATATCTATAGCTATATATATGTATATATATTTGTTCTCTTTTTCCTTCCATTTTATGAAAAGTTGGTTAGTTATTGCTATTATCTATTCCTCCATAAGAAGTTCCCTTATATTTCTTTAATTTCCGGTTGATGATCAATTATTCAGCTTGCTTTTTGATTCTTAATGTTGTTCCATTGCCTTTGTCTGTAACCAGGAAAAGTGAGAGACCTAGATCATTTTCACTCTCTTACATCTGAACGATTCGTCATGAAATTCTGCTCTCCTTTTCAACTGATCATTTCCGTCTTCATCATACTTACTCTTCTGCCTCAAACTTTTGGTGACTTGAATTCTGACAAACAAGCTCTTCTTGCATTTGCCTCTATTGTTCCCCATGGTCGAAAGCTCAACTGGAACCCTTCCGCCTCCATTTGCACAACTTGGGTAGGAATCACTTGTACTCAAGATGGCAAACGTGTGCTTGCACTTCGACTCCCTGGTGTTGGACTTGTGGGGCCCATTCCATCCAACACGCTTGGAAAGTTAGATGCATTGAGAGTTCTCAGCCTTCGATCAAATGCCCTTAATGGAAGCATTCCTTCTGATATTGCTTCCCTTCCATCCCTGCACAACCTCTTTCTCCAACATAACAACTTTTCTGGTAATATTCCAACCTCGTTTCCCCCCCAACTCAATGTACTAGATCTTTCATTCAATTCCTTAACTGGTAGCATTCCATTGACTATTCGGAATTGGACCGGACTTACTGGATTAAGCCTTCAGAACAACTCCCTTTCCGGACACATTCCCAATGTCACCCTCCCAAGGCTAAGGCATTTAAATATAAGTTATAATCAGCTGAATGGCTCTATTCCATCTTCCCTCAAAGGGTTCTCAAGTTCTTCCTTTGTAGGAAACACTAACTTGTGTGGACCACCTCTTACTGCTTGTTCATCCATACTCCCCCCACCTTCTCCTTCTCCTACTTATACTCCACCCCCATCAGCAGGCCATAAAGAACAAAGCTCCAAAATGAAACTCAGCTTAGGAGCTATTATTGCTATTGCAGTTGGAGGGGCTGTGGTTGTGTTTCTTCTAATTCTGGTCATATTTTTGTGCTGTGTGAAGAAAAAGGAGAGTGATGGCAGAGGGGTGATGAAAGGGAAGTCTTCTACTGGTGGAAGGAGTGAGAAACCCAAGGAGGAGTTTGGTAGTGGAGTGCAAGAGCCTGAAAAGAACAAGCTGGTTTTCTTTGAAGGCTGTTCTTATAATTTTGATCTTGAGGATTTGTTGAGGGCTTCTGCTGAAGTGCTTGGAAAGGGGAGTTATGGGACTGCATATAAGGCTGTCTTGGAGGAGTCGACAACTGTAGTGGTAAAAAGGTTGAAAGAAGTAGTGGTGGGGAAAAAAGACTTCGAACAGCAGATGGACATCATAGGGAGAGTTGGGCAACACCCAAATGTGGTGCCTCTCCGTGCATATTATTACTCTAAGGATGAGAAGCTTCTGGTCTATGATTATATCCCTGGGGGTAGTTTGTCAATGCTCTTGCATGGTATGCCCTTGAACCTTTCTTATTTTTTGTTTTTAAGATTTCATAAATGTCTGTCATCAATGTTGATCAAGTTCAAGCACGTTGATGAAATCTAATCAAGCAGTAGCTGAAAGCCTTCTTTTTCTTTTTATGCAAAAAAATAATAATGAACGAAACACTGTTGAATCATGGTAGACAGAATAAAAAGTTAGATGGAGAAATTGAGATTCAATATTTTTTAAAATTAATGTCCTTTTTGATTTCTGAACTGAAATATAGATTATTATTTCCAGATTATGAATTTGCTGCATTACCCAGATATAGAGCTATACCTTTCCTTTTAATGTTTTGCATTGACTTGTCTTATAGTTGGATATATGAACCAGTTCAATATGAAAGATTATGTTATAGTGTCATACTAACTTACTCAGATTAGTCACTATTTGGATTCTTTATTGAAGAGGATCTATAGTACTTCCTCCATTCCAAAATATAAGATCATTATTGACTTTTTGAAGTCAACTCAGGACATTTTTAAATTCAAAATTATATGAATTCTTTTAATTTTAGTCAATAAAATGATGAATAATATAAACTATCTAAAAAGTACTACTCATTGTAAGATTTATTCATCTCAATCTTGGGTTAATTTTTAAAAGTCAATAATGATCTTATAATTTGAAATGGAGGGAGACTATGTGGTAACTTTTAATTATTAAGGCTACCAGTCACATTAGGTTTACCGTTCCTCATTTCCTCCCTGCTGAATATCAACTTATCTCAGGAACTAGGGGTGCTGGGAGAACTCCACTGGACTGGGACACCAGAACTAAGATAGCTCTGGGAGCTGCAAGGGGTATTGCCCATATCCATTCCACAGGTGGTGGTAAATTTACTCACGGCAATGTCAAGTCATCGAACGTCCTCCTCAACCAAGATCTGGATGGTTGTGTATCTGATCTTGGCTTAGCACCTCTCATGAACTTCCCTGCGACTCCATCTCGGCATGCAGGGTATCGTGCTCCTGAGGTGATTGAAACTCGGAAGCACTCTCATAAATCAGACGTATACAGCTTTGGTATCCTCCTACTTGAGATGTTGACTGGAAAGCAACCGATTCAATCACCAACACGTGATGATATGGTTGATCTCCCGAGGTGGGTCCAGTCGGTTGTCAGGGAGGAGTGGACAGCTGAAGTTTTTGATGTTGAATTGATGAGATTCCAAAACATTGAAGAAGAGATGGTGCAAATGCTGCAAATTGCCATGGCATGTGTTGTAAGGGTGCCAGACATGAGACCCAACATTAATGAAGTCGTTCGAATGATTGAAGAGATTCGGCAATCTGACTCAGAGAACCGTCCGTCTTCAGAAGAGAACAAATCCAAGGACTCAAATGTGCAGACCCCGTGATTCCCTTGGAACTCTTTAATTCTAAGTTTCACTGCATTGTAAGTTCTGAAAATTTCATTTGATTTCTACATGCCTAGTAAGTTTTCTACGCTTCTAATTGAAACCTTACTAGCATGTTGTATGGCTGTCAAAGAGTGTGAAGTTATCAAATTCTTCCATTTTCTTAGATATTTAGTAGGATTGATTTTTTACTCTGGTAGAGGGGGTTGTCATGGCATTATTTGTTGCAATAAATACTTTGAAACCAATGCCAGTTGATTGAAGATCTCCACATCCAACTTTTTTTGAATTTCCATCCAGGCAAAGTTAAAGGTCTACAAATACTTCTAACTGCATTTATTATTTTCCCTAGTGGAGCATAGTTGTATAGTTGTTGACAACTGATAAAAAATTTTGAGTAATTAAAATTGGGAAGTGATATTTGAACTCCAAAATTTTCCGGTTTATGTGCTATCTTACTTTTCAAAGGTTAAAAATTACAAATTTTTAATTCGCTCTAAACTTAAAATTGTAAAAATATGTTTGAATATATATATATATATATACACACACACACACACACACACACACACACATACTTTTTCTATATTGAGGAGTTATTTATGAAAGAAAATCACCACAAATAGTAACCGAACTTCTGACTCCGCCACTAGTATTCATACTACAATAAAAATTCGACAAAAATACAGTTTATCTCAAAGTTTGTAAGGTTATTGAGGTTCAATGTTTAAAATGTACCCAAGTGTATTTTAAAGTTTTTTTTTTTGTTTTAAAAAAATATAATTTATACTTAAAAGTGATGGTGTATTTTGTTTAGCGAAAAAAACTTTGGAATGTATTTTAAATGGTTAAAAACATTGGAGAGTGTATTTTGTTTAATGAAAATAATCTTAAAGTATATTTAAATACGTTTTAAATATTGGGTATAAATCACTGCAATCCTTCAAACTTTGAGATACAAATTGTATCTTAGCGTAAAAATTCATTTAAAGAAGAAAGATAAAAAATGAGAATTAATATTAGGGAACTAATATTTTCACATGTGTTTTTGATATTTTCACATGATTCTCTCTCACACGCATAAAGTGGGTACACAAGCATAAAGTGGGTTCTACCTTCGTGTGAAAGAGAACCATGTAGAAATATAAAAAATACATGTGAAAATAGTGCTCCTCTTAATATTAATAGGGTAATAAATATGGACACAGTGCAATTTATGTTGCTTTTTTTACATTCTCAACAAATTCTCCCCTTTTTTATTATTAGCTTTAATTATTGTTTTGTATTTAAATAACTAATTAATATATTTTGTTAGTGATTAACATTATTAGTTTTGATTATTGTTTTGTATTTAGATTATTATTTTTGGCATAATAGTAATATTTGTTTGAAAAATAGATTAAAGATTATTTTTGTAAACATACTTATAGTTATTTTGAGAGGAATAAAAATGTTGTTAAATAATAGAATTGTATCTTAATGAAATTTATTTGTTCTAAATTTATATTTAGGAATCATTCGGCTATTAATTTTATGCTCAGCGATATCGAGGTAAGTGACTTTCTGAACTATTTAGTATTTTAAAATTATCTTTTAAAATTATATATGCTTTAGTACTTATTTAGATGCCTAAATGTAGGGCTGCAAACGATCCGAACCAAACCGAACATTGTCGAACTTGAACCTCATTAGTCGAACTCGAACATGTTCGAGTAGCACTATCGAATCAACGCACTTGTGCGAGTTCGGTTCGTTAGTGTTCGCGAACAGTTCGCGAACATGTTCGAGTTCGCGAACAGATCGGGTTCGACTATATGCTCGAGTTCGATTATAATGCTCGGGTTCGCGAGCATGCTCGAGTTCGCCTATAATGCTCGAACTCGTCTATTATGCTCGAGTTCGCAAAAATTAGGCTAAATATTTTTATTTTTTTAAAAAAAATTAAAATTTAATTACAAGGCTAAGAGGACTAAAATACTTGAGTTTATTTAGGAATTAGGAATAGCCAAAAAAGATATAATATATCATAATATCATATTATAATATATTCATATATATTAAATTAGTAGTAGTGGTCAATATTATTGTTAATTACTTATAGTCTAGAATAAATAAATATTACTACTTTCAATTAACTCAAAAAAAGGGCGATATTACTACTTCCTCAATTAATTAATTATTTTCATATTTTTGTATTTTTTACTTTTAGGTAAAACAAAAGAAAAAAAAATACTCCATCTATTTCATAAAAAGAGTCTTATTTGAGATTTTTTTATAATGAAATTATAAAATTCTAAAATTTAAAATAATGTGAATTTAGTTGATTTAGATTAATTCAATATCAAATAAACTAATATTGTTAAGTTGTTAACCTTGAAATGTATTACTACTAGATACTTCTTCCATTTTGAAATATAAGTAATAAGATCAACTGCTCAAGTATGAATTTTTAATTCAAAAGGAATGTGGTAATTAACTTTTGAATAACATAAATCTTGAGAATTATTTTATAAAAAATTTATAATTTTCATAATTATATTGTTTAAAACTAAATAATTTTTTTCTAAAAAACTAAAGTAATATATTAAATTTTACAATTTTGTAAATTAACTACAATTCTAACATCAAAGGCTCAAAGTACTTTAGAGACTTTTTGTGTTTTTGTTTTTTTTCTCACCTTTTTGCTTATTTTAATTTAAATTATTAACTCATTTTAATTTCATGCAAACGGTACCGTGACATTGCTTTATTGGAGTATTAAACTTTTTAAATACTATTTTTTATACTAAATATGATTACTTAATTGCATAAAATAAAGTTAGTTAATTATTTTTTCTCACCGTCTCACATATACACTATAAGTCTGTAACACTAAAAAATTTAAAATTTTTAAAATCAAGTTTACACTTTTAATTATATAGTTGATGGACAATAGGTTGATGTAAACAATGATTATTACTCTATTAGTGAAGTCTCGATACATTGATAACTTGATTTCTCTATTCTCTATCTTAATTTGGCAATTTCAATAACTCAAGGAAATGTAAGCAATTGTATTGTATCATTCTTTAATTAATGTCAAATTTGTCATTACATGAAGATTAATGACATTATTTATGTGATTTATGACATGGGTTATAATTTATTAAATTATCAGTGATATAAATTGTAATAATCTAACAATCATTGTTAAAAAATTTATGAAAATATTACAATTATTTTAATTAAATTACATGTGAAGAAGTACACATTATTATTTATTAATTATTTAATAAAAATGTGTACTTCTAATCAATTATTAAAAAAACAAAAAGATGTTTAAGTAATAAAAAAAGAAAATTACTAAAAAATTAACAATTATTGATAAGACAAACTTTAATTACACTGTCCTTTTAAACATGAGTTATCCCTAATAGAACTGCAAAAATCACCAGAGCAATTAATCTTTACAATTAATCTTCTCGTACACGAGAGACTTTAATTATAGTAATAAAAGTGCATCTCATTAAGTTTATAGTGAATTTTACTATGTTGGTAATTATAAATATTTTTTTTCTCATTTTTTCTCATTCTTTTTTTTTTTTTTTTGTGCTAATTTTGTTGAAATTTAGCATTCTTGTCTTTGGCAAGAATGAATCCCAAAATTTCCTGGTGCTCAAAAAGTGGACTTAACCACTGTACCAAAAGAGGCTTGGTATTTGGACATGTTGCAGACACCTCTATTCTGGATTTCAAAATTAATTAAATCATTAGCCTTTTGATATTTTCATTTCACTGAAATCGTAACTGACTTATAATATGACAAACTTAGTCGTGCCCCTGCCGAATCAAGACCATAAAATTTGCAGTCTCCTTGAGCTATTAAACATTGATGGCTCAATGCCTCCAACAGCACACTGAAGGAAAAAGGAGAGGAAAAGAGTTTGTATATAATTCTATAATTGAATTTAATATAATTTAAATTTAAAATTTTAACTTTTGAAGTCGAATTTGAACAAAATCAGTTCAATTTCAATTGGACTCATTTATACCCTGGTTTAAAACTCATAAACACACAGAGAAAACGACCAAAAATCAAAGATGAATAACCCACAAAAAAGAGTAGCAGTAACATTATGCGAAGAAGATGGATGATGCAGCCGTTTGTCGGACGACCTCCTCATTCTAATCTTCAAAAAATTTGTAGATCTTAAAACCCTTTTGTTTTCCTCCCTAGTCTGCAAGCGTTTCACTCCCATTATCCCTCAAGTTGTAGAAGAACAGGAGAGAGTATTCAGCGTTTAGGTTTTGAAGGATAGAGATCGTAAATTAGCAAAACATGTTAGGGGCATAATGGACAATTCATATGCTTTGACTAACTAAAAAAACTGACTGATAAGTCATTCTAAAATAAGTAACAAAATATTACTTATTTTATAAACTAACTTATAAGACAAAAAATAAATAGTTGCCAAACACTTAATTTTTTTTTTTTTTTTGTGTAACTTGGTATTTATTTTATGTTTTTTTTGTTTGTTATTTTTCCCCTTCCATTTCCTTTCTATTACTGTGTAAAGAATAAGTTAGATCTTGAAATTTGTGGTGCAATTATTGTTTAGCTCCATTTGTTTGAGTGATTGGTTACTTAATTCATGTTTCGATTTATTTGTTAGTTTCTATTTAGGCTTTAAGGTATATTGATTGATCAAACTGATGTAGTAATTGACAGCGTTGTTGCTGGTTAGGTTATAGGGGTATATTTTTGTGTTAATGGCATCAAAAAGGATATTGAAGGAGCTCAAGGATTTGCAGAAGGGTCCTCCTACATCATGCGGTGCTGGTATATCTCCATACTAGGGATAACCCGTGCCTGAAGACACGATATAATTAATATAACAGTTGAGTATTGTATCCAATATTTTTATATTGAAAAATCTAAAACTGTTGTGGACTCTCAGCTCCATAATAGAACTGAGAGTCTAACCATTAATGCAAAATGATTAATACTCAATACAGTCATAGTTTCTTTTTTAGGCAAACATTAGTGTGATACTCATTCCCAACTTAAAATTTGTTCTTGGCAGGTTTGAACAATTAATTAATTGACGACAGCAAGCTCAAATTTATGTAATATAGTGTTTTCGAGTATCTCACACACTTTTCCTTTATTGAGAAAACGGAATGAGAATTTTGGCAGCATTTATTTGCCTCAGTATCTCTAACCATCGATCAATATGATCCATGAACAGTATTTTTTGTGAAAAAATGGTAGTACTGCAAGCTATTTGTTAGGATCCAATGAGGGGGAAAAATGTAAAAATTCAAAATAAATATTTTTGCATATTCCCAAAAGTATAAAATGAGCCCTCTAAGTCTAAACAAAAAAGTATTGTCATAACACCAACTAAATCGCATCACCATAATATTTTTTCCTTTATAAATTAGACAAAAGATTATCATACCATGAGTCAGAGCCTACTACAATAGTTGCTCTTGATATAGCTCGCAAAAACACCAAAGAAATGACCCGTAATTGCCCGTCCCTGAAGGCATAACGAAGATTAGTATTCCAAAAATACTCTATTACCTAAAGATTATTTGCAACCTAAAATAACTTACAAATCAATTATAATGAATCTGAATCGTTCCTGAGATTTCCCACCCAAATCAATTTGCATGTGAAAACAAAACGACCGTAATACCAAAAAAACAGAAAAATGACATGAATGCTAAAAGAGTGATCCATATTGTTTACATGCAATTTTAATTTATTATTATTATTATTATTACTACTACTACTATTATTATTACTATTATTATTATTATTATTATTACTACTACTATTATTATTACTATTACTATTTTTATTATTATTACTATTACTATTACTATTACTATTACTATTACTATTTAGACATGCACAACAGGCCAGGTCAGGCCGGCCTGGCCTAGGCCTGGCAGGCTTTTTCCGTTGACCAGGCCAAGCCAGGCCTTGACTTTTAGGCCTGCAGGCCAGGCCGGGCCGGGCTTCTCCAAAAAAAATAAGGCCTGTTGAGGCCTGCGGGCCAGGCCAGGCCAGGCCAGGCCGAGAGAGAGACAGAGAAGAAAGAGAGAATGAGGGAGCCGCGAAATCGTCGGTTGCATATTTTTTTGTATGAACGTGTACAAAATTACAAATCAAGAAGACCAAATATTGAAAAATCCATCAAAATCACCATTTTTCATAATTTTTAGTACTGCTGCATAAAAATTAGAAATGACCCACAGTGATAATGACTATATAATTATATAATATAGGGTTGTCTGCAAATCACCATCACCCCAATTTGAATTAAATATTCACTCATAGACTAATAATCATATTATAATATAATATGATAGGAGAAATAGAAATACAATTTAGTATTTAGTGTATCCCAGTTCAGTATTCTTGTCATTTTACCAAAAATCGAGGTAGACTTTAGCCAGACCAGGCCAGGCTTTTGACCAGGCCAGGCCAGGCTTTTCCCCAGGTCAGGCCAGGCCGGACTTTTGCTCTAAAATCGTGGCATGTTTAAAGCCTGCAGGCCGGGCCAGGCCGAACCAGGCCTTTGACCAGGCCAGGCTTTGACCAGGCCGGGCCAGGCCAGATCAAGGCCAGGCCTCAAGCCGCGGGCTTTTTGTGCATGTCTATTACTATTATTATTATTATTATTATTATTATTATTATTATTATTATTATTATTATCATCATCATCATCATCATCATCATCATCATCATCATCATCATCATCATCATCATCATCATCATTATTATTATTATTATTATTATTATTATTATTATTACTATTATTATAATTATTATTATTATTATTATTATTATTATTATTATTTTTATTTTTATTTTTATTATTATTACTATCGATTATTATTATTATTATTATTAATATTATTATTATCATTATTATTATTATTATTATTATTATTATTATTACTACTACTACTACTACTACTGCCACTACTACTACTACTACTACTATTACTATTACTATTTTATTATTACAATAATTTTAATTATTATTGTTATTATTATTCCTATTATTATAATTATTATTGTTATTATTATTAGTATTATTATTATTGGTGTTATTATTATTATTATTATTATTATTGGTGTTATTATTATTACTTTTATTATATTAATTATTATTATTATTATTTGTATTATCATTATTATTATTATTATTATTATTATTATTATTATTATTATTATTATTATTATTATTATTATTATTATAGTGTAGTGTTAAATTTGATTTTGGAGGGAAATGTGAGTGGATAGATTTTTGAAAAAAAAATATTGAATTTGGGGGGAAAATGAGTGATAGATTAATGACCGTTAGATGTTGAAGTCTTAAATGATTTTAGACTGTTGGATGTTGAAGCCTAAATTAATTTGTGACCGTTGGATGTTAAAATCTTGATATTTGAGCCGCTCTATTTTATTATATAGATGCTTTCATTTAATTATATGTAATCCTCACTACTTCTTGTGGTTGAACTTTTGTCTCTATTTTGATGTGAAATGATATTTCGTTTTTAAGCCTAAACAAAATTGAAGGTGGAAAAAGAAGTCATTGTTGTATCCCCTCCTGCCCATTTTTTTAGAAAACAGTAGTTCGAATTTCAGTGGAAAGTACTGAGATAGTAGGACTCATTTTTCCAATTTTTTTGGACCGAGAGAGTACTTTGATTTAGACAGAAAGTATATAATGAGGGTCTCTTTTCAGTATGATATATTTAGCAAGTTGCATACATAGCACAAAATGTCTCCCTTATTTTATCTTTTTTGTGCTTTTACTGATTGGATTTTGAATGCTTAACATGCTTCAGCTTCTTCTTCTGATTGTTGCAACTAATGCAATATTCTTCTTTTGCGTTTCACTACTCTGAATTTCGTTTAATGCTTTAAGACTCCATGTCTTGTACTTTTTGTCCTGGCGGTTTACCATCTGATAACTGAAAATAATTGATTTATGGCAGGATAGGTATGAAGTAGAAGGGGCCTAGCGTATTGATTAAACTACTTTTATTCTGTTTACGTGGTATTGGCGGTAGACCTGGCAGAAAACGAGAAATAATCCACTCTCAAAATTAGATAAAATAGCGAAAATTTCATTATGCAGTTAACAATTGGAATTACATCTCTTTAGTAGGTCTGCTGTTTGAAGTGTAAGTTCTTAGTTTACTTCTCTGCATTGACCTGAAAAGATCCAAGTTTCCTGTTTCTGTAAGCCCACATGGGTTAACATATATTACCTTTAGTATCAATGGCAAAGGTAAGTTAGTCAATAGGATGGTATGATGAGCATGAAGAAAAAATCAATAGCAAATGTATGGGCTATGATACTGAAAAGAGTAACATAATTGGGAAATGATTGATTTTTGCAGCAAGTCGATATCGTCAAGCATTTTAGTGTTGCAAAGTGAGGGGTGACCTGTTGGAAATGGATCTTGGAAATGAGTATAACATAATATATTTATTTGTTCAAATCTATTAAGTATTGAATGAAAAAATTGACTCTAAAATCACCTACTTGAAATATTTAAACTAGCCATAAATACCTTGTCCCATATAGAATGTATGAGAGAAAAGTGAAGAGTTTATATATGAGATATTTGAGGGAAAGGTAAAGAGTTTATATATACAATGGGAAGTGCCTCAAGGGGCACCCCACTTTTGTAGAAGGGAGAGGACCTAGCTAAGGCTTGGTTTAAACACGCGCCGCCGCCCGTCCGGCCAGGTTTAGGACTGAGCAAATTTCGGTTATACCGAAAAATCGAACCGAAATTTTAAAACAGAAATATTTCGGTTATTTGGATAATTTCGGTTATAACCAAAATTTATTTCGATATTCGGGTTCAATTTTGGATAGGAAAATTGTACTATTCGGTTAACCGATTAACCGAATAGTAAAAATAAAATAAAATATTAAATTAAAATTACCATTCTATTCCAACTTCCAAAGATTTTGCAATTAAAAATTAAAATAGTACTTGCATGGTTGCATGGCTCATCCTTCAATTCTGAAATCATGAAATGATTCTATATTCCAACTTGAAATAATTTATTTTTTTTGAAATAATTGATTTTTTTTGAAAAAATAGAATTAAATTCAGGTAATAACCGAATAAGAAATTCGGTTTTCGGTAATTCGGTTATTTGCCAATTCGGTTATTAATTCGGATAGTGATTTTTTTTAAAATTCGATTTTCGGTTATAACCGAACCGCCTATTCGGTTCGGTTATAACCGAATGATTACCCCTAGCTGGGTCGAGGTATATATAATTTTTTGGACAAAATTTATTTATTTTGTTTAAATATTATTGTAAAAATGACGGTTATGATAACTACCATGAGACCAACCGCCAACTGATAACTACCATGTCGGTTGAAACCAACCTTCAGACCGTAACTACCATGTGTCGGTTGAGATCCTATAGATGTGTCCCTTCGCATTTCATCCTATAAATAGCCTAACTGGGCAGCAAGCAAAAAACACAACTTTTTTGGATTAAAAAATAAAAAATCATTTTCATTCTTCTACATTCATAATCATAGTCAGTTCGATTATAAAGCATAGAAATTGAGTTCGAAGAATTCTTAATTTTAAAGTGCTTCTAATTAAGAATTGAAAATCCATTTTATCTTGGGAAATAATTATTCAAAACCTTTGGCACCAGTGAGGGAATAAATTTGATTCAAGAAGACTTTGTGAATTCAAAGGACTCGGATTTAATCTTTCCAAACAATCAAGTAAGTATACAAAACTTTCTAATTCTGGTGTTTAATTTACTTACTTAATTTAGTAACTCTGTTATTGTATATTAAGTATTTATTATAAGGATAGAATACATGACCTTGATAGGGAAAGATTTGTTTGATTTTGATAGCAATTGCTTATAAGGCTGTATATAAGTTATATTATCTAAAATTGGTTTTTAAGTCTTGGACACATTTCTTGTATGGATTAACCTAGAAGAAAACGGAGAAAGTATACGTAGGAATGGGCACAGATGCTCTCCTTGACACACACATGCACACTGGTATTGTATAGTATGATCTTCTTAAGTTGTAGAGTAGCACATACATGTTTCATGTATTAGTTTGCAAGCATATTTATTCATAGGTGTTGCTGATTTATGAATGTTGGTGGATATATCTCTGAAGCTTTCTAACCTGAGAAGCTTCCGTGGTTAATATTTCAGGTTGCATTTAGAACTAAGGTCTTCCACCCAAACATCAATAGCAATGGAAGTATATTGCTAAGATATCCTCAAAGAACAATGGAGTCCAGCATTAACAATATCTAAGGTTTGATCTAACTAGCCTCTTATTTTTGGTCAGGGATCATGTGTTTAGCAATTATCATCCTAGTTAGAAACTTTGAATATGCTATGCCACATGGTTGTTTCAATGAACTTCTGGACATGTAGGAATATTTTTCATTTATAGTGTGTTTATTTTTACATGTACGTTTCTTGCTACTGAAGGATGTCCAAAGCTAATTAACCCAATCTTATCCACTAAGTAACTGGTTCCACAAAAATATGGCCTTTTATTCCCATGAGACTCCTTGGCTACATATTCTTTATGTTTTTCAGTTAGTCTGGTTGGTCCAAGCCCTTCAAGGGACTATATTTGAATCTTATCCCACTATTTTGGGATCTCAATAACTCAATTGTACGAACCTCAGATGTTGGATATCTTACGCGCAGCACGCCAGCACCTAAAAGCAATTTCAGGAGGGGAAAACACCGTTCATGTAGCACACCACAATCAATTTTGTTTCCCTTCTTCGGTCGAAATCATGGTTTTATGTTTTCCTAGTTAATAGAGTATATATGTGTTTGGGCTACAGTGTTTTAATATTTTATTATATGTTCCTGTAATTGTTGGATTGTTTGATTTTATTAGACTAGTTTTTTTTATCGATCTATAAGGATTTGAAAGAATATCCCAGATATAGCATTGGCAGAGTTTTTTCCATGTTGAACCAGGGGTTCTAATCATGGTGAGTATAGTTGTAATACCCACTCCTTTTCATAGTCCCACATCATCTATTTTAAAAGTTATTCTTCCTTTCTTAACCTATATATATGACCCTACTACTTCTCATTTACAACATCCAAACAATAAGAACCTCCCATTGTAAGAAAAGACATTGTTGTGTGAGGGGTTTTTAAGTAAGAACCTTCCAAATTAAATATTTTATTTTCCTTCTTTGGATTTTGGGTATTGATATAAGCCCAAATTTCTTTTAGTTTTCTTTGAAGACGGTGGATCTCTTCTTAATTTCGAGTATGCATCTTTTTCTTTCTTTGTGTAATTATTTAATTTTCTGTATTAATTTTAAGTTTGTAGTCTTAATTTTTGTATGTTATTTAATTTGTTAATATATATATTTTTAGTATATCTTTATTAGAAATTAGCATGTTGATATATTAAATTATTATTATTTTGGTAACTTTAGAACTGTGACATAATAATAATAATAATAATAATAATAATAATAATAATAATAATAATAATAATAATATTTGTTGTAACATAATTAAAAATGAAAATAATATTTTTGTAAATATACTTAAATTTATTTTGGAACAAGAAGGTTGTTAATTATTAAATTATTATATATGATTAAAATATGTATAACTTTAGATATAATTTTTTTAAGAACTACAAGATTTCGGATTCGTCAAAGAGAAAGAAAATGTGTAAAACTTAATCAATTAATTAACTATTTATTTATTCCTTTATTTTGTTTAATTAGTTCCGACGGAGGAAATTTAACGAGTCATTTTTGGAATATAATTTCGGATATTACATTGCTTAATTCATGTACGAATTCCGTACTTCTTTAGCGATACTTTTTTAATTTTAAGTTTATTCGTTTTGTCTCTCGATTAGAATTCAGATACTATTTCAATATATTATTCATAGTCAAATGCTTATAATAGAATTGTTTGCTTTTAGATATTCGAAAATTCATAACTTGTACTCTTTGGACATAGAGAGCATGTCTAGTATTTATTTTGATTTTGTAGAATATGCTAATATATTTTGAGGACTTTGTGTTGATTCGTTTCGGTTTAGCATGTGCGTATTATAACCCCTTTTGTTTGTATTGTGTCGCATATATTGTGACATGATATTTTTGTTAGAATGTACCGTAGGGTATACCTGAGTTATAACCACCTGTGTTGGTACCACAGGCATGTCCTCTTGACACCGAGGCATGACACTTCTGTGGCGGTGTGATTAGTCCACGGTGTCTCCATTTTGTGTGCTCCGATGGGAGTTGGCCAATTGGTGTTTTGTTGTGGGAGGCGTATGGGTCGACCCTAGTTTTCTGTTCTATTCTGTTCTGTGGTTTGGTGTTATTTGTGTCGAACACACCTTCCGATTTTGCATACATTTGGATCTGCAGTCCAATGTGTGCCTGCCTGTGTGACAGTATTTTGACTTGTCTTTGTGACAAGGTATATTTTTGTTCTATTCTGAGCTCGGTATGAAATAACCCCAACCATTTGATTTAGCCTATTATGTTAATTAGATTAGTTCAGTTCAATTAGTTTTATTATTCATTTTAGTTCTTATTTTCTTGCACTCTATATCTGTATTGGGCATTTGGCTCATGCTGTGTTTTTCTTCCGGCAGGTAATCAGGGAGAGCAAGGGCAAATGTGAAGAGAGCTTCTTTTATGTAAATAGTTTAGGTATTTTGTGTAGGATTGGATATTTTGGTTTTTAAGTATTGTAGTAATACTCAGACCGTGTTTTAGCCAATTGGCAATTATCTATTTAGACTATTCGGTTTCATATTCATGTTTTGGATATCAGTTTATTAGTTTTGTTATTTTTTATGCGTAACCTCTCTTTCCAGTTCGGGAAGGGGGTGTTACAGAGTTGGTATCAAAGTTAAGGTTCTTTCTTGTAGAAAACTTATTTAGGTTCGACCTGTGAATTATGGGTAGATTTCTGGGTTAAGTTTTTATTCTGTTTGATATTCTATTGAGCTATAATATTAGTTTCTATTTGAATTTGCCTCGAATCTATTTTCTTCCTTCCGTTGTTCTTAGATGGCTCGTAGATCCGTTATATGTGCTGCGAAGCGAGGTAATGGTCGAAGAAGAGGCGAGGCCCAACCCAATGCGCAACCTGATTTGTAACCTAATAATCTGGATATGGCATCTGGTGTGATGTCGCGAGCACCCAAAAATAAAATCTTACTTTGAAAAAATAACTATGTAGTAGTGTAATAAAGAGTCGATCCCACAGAGAATGATTATTTAATTTTATGTTTTTGTAAACAAGAATTATGAGGTTTTTAATTAAAGAAATAATTTAAATAAAATTTACTAAAATAAAAATGCAAGAAATAAATAAGAAGAAAAAGCCTTGGTTTAAGTTAATATCCACCATCAAGAATTTATAACTGATCATTGATGCAAGAATAACTCAATTAATATTTTGAAGATTCACCGTAGAAAGAACTACTCGCAGGTGGAATAATTTTTCTCCTTCTTCCTTAATTTTAGATAAGTAGAGCCACGTGGTCTAAATACCCTTACTACTAAACAACATCCGGCACGTGCTAAAGATTTAATTTAATAGCAACTTTAAGAATTAGAGAGATCGTTGAACTAAACAACACAAGCCACGCGTTTGCATTTAATTTAGATAAATATTCTTCCTAAGATAAAATAATCTTTTGATCTGCAAAACAATTATTAAACTTAGTTGCGTCATCAACAGCAGTAGATTAATATGAATAATAAACTAGTAGGCATCCTAGCAATTAAACAAATCAATCATAAAATTAAGCACAGAAAAATATTCAATACTCAAAATATAAATTGAACAATTAAAATAAATTAGATCTCATAGTGTATAAATCTTGATGGCTTCAATCACTTAAACCAAGAAAAATAAATTAACTATTCATAATTGTAAAGAATACTAAATAATAGAAGAGAGAATTTTTATTCTCATGAGAGTTGTATTTTACATTGTGTCTCAAGCCCTCTATTTATAGGCTCCAAAATCCTCCTAACCCTAGTAGGATTTATAATTAAAAATAAGAGAAAAATAAAATAATTATTATCCTAACCCTAATTGGAAGTAAAATCCAAAATAATAAAAAATTATGTTTATTTTTGCAATTCCAATTTGCATTTGGATTGTTAATTTATTTATTATTTTGCTTCAATTGAAAACCTCACGGAAAAGGAACAAAATCTGCCAAACAATTGGACCTCACGCATAGAGAGAGAAAGAAGGAACATGCCAGCTGCCAGCCCACGCGGCAAGAGAGAGAAAGAGAGAAGTCAGTCGCCACTGTCGCTGTCACGCGCCTGCCCTTTTGTTTCTGCTAAACAGGTTCCGCGCATTGTGCGGTTTCTTTTTTTTTTTTTAATGCATACCGCGCATTGCACGGTAGTCCTCAGCTTTGGACCAAACAGTGTCGTTCTTATCATACGCATGCATCTGAATCTCATTACTTTGCGCGCATAACGCGAACCACGAACTGGCAGGCTATTTACAGAAATGTCATCAGCTTTAATTTTCCTATAAAAATAAATATAAATTAATTAAAAATAAATATAAATAATATAAAAATAATAAAAACACATAATAATTAATAAAACACCTGAAACACTAAAAATACTTAAAAACACATAAATAAAAAGAAATATAAAAATACTATAAAAGTACCTAAATTAACATAAATTAACTAAAACCCTATAAAACCTATTAAAACCAAAATAAGCTAAATAATTAAACATTTAAGCACACAATAAATATAAAAACTAAGTTTTGAGGAATAAAAATATCATATAATTTAACCCTATCAGCATCCTTGGTCAATCAAGCAGTTAATCAGGTTTTACCGCAGTTAGTGGCACAAGTCGTTCAGGCAATACAAATGCAACAGCAACTGCCCGAAAATTTAGATCAAGGAAACCCGAGAAATGGTGGTCTACAGGCAAATGAAGGGGAAGGAAATGTAAATGGTATTGACCAGCTTGTGGTGCCAACGTATGTATGGTTAGAAAGGTTTCAGAAGCAGAAACTACATTTATTCAATTCAGCTCCAACTCCAATCGAAGCAGCGAATTGGATTGTCCATTTAGAGAAGATCTTTGATGTGTTGGGGTGCTCAGATAACCAAAGAGTGTTATTGGCTTCTTACAAATTAGATGGGGATGCGCAGAGATGGTGGAAAGCTATAAAAGCAACAAAGGGTGACAGATTCGTCGAGACACTTACATGGGCAGAATTTTGTAATGTCTTTTATCAGAAGTATTTCTCAACTGCTGAAAGAGGCAAATGGTAGAGAGTTTCTGTCTATTCAACAAAAAGATGACGAGTCCATCACAGACTTCATACAAGGTTCACCAGGTTGGCAAAATTTACAGGAACTTCAGCAAGGACTGCAGCAGAACAAGTAGAGAAATTTAAGTGGAGAATTCTTTACAAGTATCGTCAACATCTTATAAACCTCATAAACACTAAGTTTGAAGATGTATCGGCAGCGGCTAATCCAGCCAAGAATATTGAGATGGAACGACAGGACTTTCGGTCTTCTAAAGCGGAAGGGAGTCAAAAGAGGGACAGAGATGACCAACAAGGTCAAGTTTCGAGTCAATATGGGAGGAATCAGGGTGGTCAGTGGAACAGGAACCATGGTGGTCAGCAGGGGCAATGGCGTGGCTAGAATCAGAATAGGAGTTATCAACCATTGCCTCAACAGGGCCAAAATCGCCAGCTTCAACTACCTCAACAAGGTCATAATCGCAAGCAGTGGCAGAATCGTCAGCAGGGGCAGAATCAAGGTCGTTACCCAGGGCCAATTGGTAGGGGTAACCCTAATCTTATTCCTATTGCTCATTGCGCTATCTGTAGGGCAAATCATCCGGGAAAGCAGTGTCATAGAGTTACTGGTGCATGCTTCTTGTGTTGACAGATGGGTCACATTACTAGAGATTGTATCGGGCCACGTGTTAAAGGTGGAGGCAGTGGTAATAGAGGTCAACATCAGGGTGGTCGGGTGTTTGCATTGACATTTAACTAGGTGGCAGGTGCGTCAGGTACTATTTCTGGCACTCTTTTAGTTGGCAGTCACGAGGCTTTTGTTTTATTTGATACTGGTTCTACTCATTCTATTGTTACTCAATCTTTTGTTCGGCACCTTGGTGTGCCATCTCAGTCCTTAGATTTTGTTATGTCTTTTGTTACCCTGATGGGGACTTCTGTTGTCATTTCTGATTTGTATCGAGAGTGTCCAATTAGTTTTTGAGATAACATTCGTAGGGCTAATCTTTTTTCGATGGGTATGCATGATTTTAATATTATTCTTGGGATGGACTGGTTGGATAAGTACCAGGCCAATATCGATTGTCAGGTGATGAAGGTCATTTTTGGAGATGTGAAGTCTCCAGAGTTCGTATTTTAGGGTTCACGACCGAGTAAGGTGATGAACTTGATTTCAACTTTGAAGGCTGGGAAGTTGGTGGCAAAGGGTTGTGAGGGGTATTTGGCATTTGTGAAGGATATCTCTTTAGGTGAGTCTCATATTGAAGATGTTCCAATTGTTCGTGATTTTTCCGATGTGTTTCCTGAGGGATTGTCTAGGTTGCCACCGCAGCGGGAAGTTAAGTTCACTATTGAACTTATTCCTTGTGCGGAGCCTATCTTTAAGGCACCGTATAGAATGGCACCGTTGGAGTTACATGAGTTAAAAGAGCAGTTGCAAGAATTGTTAGATCGTGGTGTGATTCGGCCAACTATTTCGTCGTGGGGTGTTCCAGTTTTGTTTGTAAAGAAGAAAGATGGGTCTATGAGGTTATGCATAGATTATAGGGAGTTGAATAAGATTACCATCAGGAATCGGTATCCATTACCGAGAATTGATGACTTGTTTGACCAACTTCAAGAGGCGAAATATTTTTCGAAGATAGACCTGAGGTCGGGTTATCATCAGCTGAGGGTAAGGGATAACGATATCTCTAAGACAGTTTTTCGCACTCGCTATGGGCATTACGAGTTTCTGGTGATGCCATTCGGGTTTTCAAATGCTCCGGCGGTGTTTATGGATTTAATGAATCGGGTGTTCAGGGAGTACTTGGACCAATTTGTCATTGTCTTTATTGATGACATTTTGGTTTGCTCCAAGTCTAGGGAAGAGCATAAGGAGCATCTTCGCACAGTTTTGGGAATTTTGCAGAAAGAGAACTTATATGCTAAATTCTCCAAATGCGAGTTTTAGTTGGAGCAGATTGCATTCTTGGGTCACGTTGTGTCTGTTGAAGGCATTAAGGTGGATCCTACGAAGGTTGAGGCTGTCACTAAATGGCCAAGACCTACTACGATGATAGAGGTTAAGAGTTTCTTCGGTTTGGCAGGGTACTATAAGCGATTGGTGGAAGGATTTTCCTAGTTTGTCTTGCCATTGACTCAGTTGATGTGGAAGGGCACGAAGTTTGTGTGGAATTAGGAGCGTGAAAAGAGTTTTGAAGAATTGAAGAAACGACTTATGACAGCTCCAATACCTACATTACCATCGGGCACGGAAGGTTACCAAATTTTTAGTGATGCTTCTTAAAAAGGTTTGGGGTGTGTTTTGATACAGCACGACAAGGTGATTGTTTATGCTTCTAGGTAGCTTAAACCTTACGAGGTGAACTACCCCACTCATGATTTAGAGTTAGCGGCAATAATCTTTACCTTAAAATTTTGGAGGCACTATTTGTATGGAGAGACTTGTGATATTTTCACCGATCACAAAAGTCTTAAATACATTTTCACTCAAAAGGAGCTCAACATGAGGCAAAGGCGTTGGTTGGAGCTTCTAAAAGATTATTATGCGAGAATTTAGTATCACCTGGGAAAAACGAATGTGGTTGCAGATGCTCTTAACCGAAAGAATTCAGGGAGTGTAGCAGCACTTATTACATAACATCAGCTTACTGCGGATGTGGAGCGACTAGAGTTGAGTTGTATGTTCAAGGTTCAGATGGACATTTAACAGGTATGAGAGTGGAGCCCTCTCTTATCTTACGGGTTAAAGAAGCTCAGAAAGAAGATGGGGAGTTGTGGGCAATGACGCATAACTTGGAGGAGGGCAAACAACCCGAGTTCCGTATTGATAACCATGGTGTGATTTAGTTGGGCAAATGGTTATGTGTGCCGTTAGATTTAACTATTCGGGAAGCAGTATTGGCTGAAACTCATAGTTCACCATTTTCTATTCATCCGGGTTCTACAAAGATGTACAGAGATTTAAAGGAATTTTTTTGGTGGAATGGGATGAAGCGAGATGTGGCTAAATATGTTGGAAAATGCCTCATTTGTCAACGTGGACTGCTACAACAATTAGACATTCCAGTTTGGAAGTGGGAGAATATCAGAATGGATTTTGTGACTGGTTTGCCAAAGACTTTCAGGAAGAATGATGTCATTTGGGTTGGGGTGGATTGGTTGACAAAATCAACACACTTCTTAACTATCCACGAAGGTTACTAGGTGGACAGGTTGGCAAAGATCTTTCAGCAGGAAATTATTAGACTTCATGGTACTCCGGTGTCTATTATTTCAGATCGGGACCCACGGTTCACTTCACGGTTCTGGAAAGGGTTTCAGCGAGCTTTGGGCACTCGGCTCAACTTTAGTACTTCTTTCCATCCACAAACTGATGGGCAATCTGAACAGACTATTCAAACATTAGAGGACATGTTGAGATCTTATGCAATTGAGTGGTCGGGTAATTGGGATGATTACTTGAGCCTAGTTAAGTTTGTTTATAACAACAGCTAGTATGCAAGTATTGGAATGACTCCGTTTGAGGCGTTGTATGGTAGGAAGTGTCGAGCACCAACTTGTTGAGATGAGGTTGGTGAGAAGGTCATAGAAGGGCCTGAGTTAGTTCAAATAACTACAGAGAAAGTAGCGGTGACTAAGGGAAAATTGTGATCGGCTCGATCACGACAGAAGAGTTATGCTGATAAACATTGGAGGACGTTAGACTTTGAACCTGGTGATCATGTATTTTTAAAAGTTTCTCCGTGGAAGGGCATTCGAGGATTCGGGTTAAAAGAGAAACTTAGTCCGCGTTATATTGGCCCATTCGAGATTTTGGAGAGAGTTGGTAAAGTTGCATATCAGTTAGCTTTGCCTTCACAGCTAGCACATGTGCATAATGTATTCCATGTGTCGGTATTGAGGAGTTATCATTATCATCCATTGCATGTGGTGCAATATCCGTTTGATAAAATTCGGGGTGATCTTACTAGTAAAGAGCAAGCCGAAACGATTTTGGATCGTCAAGAACGGATTATGAGGAGAAAGACAATTCCATTTGCTAAGGTTTTGTGGAGGAACCATTCAGAGCAGAAAGCTACTTGGGAGTTGGAAGAGTCTATTCGAGCGGAGTATCCGCATCTTTTTGATAATTAGGTACATTTTATTTATTTATTTATTTATTTGATTCCGGAGACAGAATCCTCGTTAAGGGGGAAGTAATGTAATACCCACTCCTTTCCATAGTCCCACATGACCCATTTTAAAAGTAATCCTCCCTTCCTTCACCTATATATATGACCTTACTACTTCCAATTTAGAACATCCAAACAATAAGGATCTCCCATTGTGAGAAAGAACCTTGTTATGTAAGGGGCTTTTAAGTAAGAATCTCCCTAGTTAAATATTTTATTTTATTTTTTTGGATTTTTGGTATTGATATAAGTCCAAATTTCTTTTGGTTTTCTTTGGAGACGGTCGATCACTTCTTAATTTTGGGTATGTATGTCTCTTTTTCTTTCTATGTGTAATTATTTAATTTTCTGTATTAGTTTTAATTTTGTAGTCTTAATTTTTGTATGTTATTTAGTTTGTTAGTATATATATTTTTAGTATATCTTTGTTAGTAATTAGCATGTTAATATATTAAATTATTATTTTTTTGGTAAATTTAGAGTTGTGACACAATAATAATAATAATAATAATAATAATAATAATAATAATAATAATAATAATAATAATAATAATATTTGTTGTAACATAATTAAAAATGGAAAGAATATTTTTGTAAATATACTTAAATTTATTTTGGAACAAGAAGGTTGTTAATTATTAAATTATTATATATGATTAAAATATGTATAACTTTAGATATAATTTTGTTTAGAACTACAAGATTTCGGATTCGTCAAAGAGAAAGAAAATGTGTAAAACTTAATCAATTAATTAACTATTTATTTATTCCTTTATTTTGTTTAATTAGTTCTGACGGAGGAAATTTAACGAGTCATTTTTGGAATATAATTTTGGATATTATATTACTTAATTCAGGTACGAATTCCGTACTTCTTTAGCGATATTTTTTTAATTTTAATTTTATTCGTTTTGTCTCTCGATTAGAATTCAGATACTATTTCAATATATTATTCATAGTCAAATGCTTATGATAGAATTATTTGCTTTTAGATATTCGAAAATTCATAACTTGTACTCTTTGGACATAGAGAGCATGTCTAGTATTTATTTTGATTCTGTAGAACATGCTAATATATTTTGAGGACTTTGTGTTGATTCGTTTCGGTTTAGCATGTGCGTATTATAACCCCTTTTGTTTGTATTGTGTCGCATATATTGTGACATGATATTTTTGTTAGAATGTACAGTAGGGTATACCTGAGTTATAACCACCTGTGGGGGTACCACAGGCATGTCCTCTTGACACCGAGGCATGACACTTCTGTGGCGGTGTGATTAGTCTACGGTGTCTCCATTTTGTGTGCTCCGATGGGAGTTGGCCAATTGGTGTTTTGTTGTGGGAGGCGTATGGGTCGACCCTAGTTTTCTGTTCTGTTCTGTTCTGCGGTTTGGTGTTATTTGTGTCGAACACACCTTCCGATTTTGCATACATTTGGATCTGCAGTCCAATGTGTGCCTGCCTGTGTGGCAGTATTTTGACTTGTCTTTGTGACAAGGTATATTTTTGTTCTATTCTGAGCTCGGTATGAAATAACCCCAACCATTTGATTCAGCCTATTATGTTATTTAGATTAGTTCAGTTCAATTAGTTTTGTTATTCATTTTAGTTCTTATTTTCTTGCACTCTATATCTGTACTGGGCATTTGGCTCATGCTGTGTTTTTCTTCCGGCAGGTAATCAGGGGGAGCAAGGGCAAGTGTGAAGAGAGCTTCCTTTATGTAAATAGTTTAGATATTTTGTGTAGGATTGGATATTTTGGTTTTTAAGTATTGTAGTAATACTCAGACCGTGTTTTAGCCAATTGGCAATTATCTATTTAGACTATTCGGTTTCATATTCATGTTTTGGATATCAGTTTATTAGTTTTGTTATGTTCTATGCGTAACCTCTCTTTCCAGTTCGGGAAAGGGGTGTTTCAGAAATTGTAAACTAAGGATTATAGTAATTAAGTAAAGGTTATACGATAAAACCTAGATTTGACGGACAATGTGTAATGATAAATTATTAATGTGAATTATTAGGCGATAAATGTGATAGATGTGACCTGTGTGGTTGATAAGATAGAGAGGGACCTATGTGGTTGGAAATGGTACAGATGGATCCGTTAGAGATTTGGAGTATCTGAGAGACTTGAGATATGATGAAATAAGAATGAATATGAACTTGATGATCAAATGGTAATATAAATAAATTAAGATGAGTAATTACTTGTAATGCCCATAATAAAGGTAAGTTGAAAAGAATTATTATAAGACATAAGATTATGTGTCAGTAGGTGATAAATTGTGTATGGGTATATGTAATTGTATGATTGAATATAGAGAGAAGAGTAAGGGAATTAAGGACGTATATTTGAATTGATACGTTGACTATGAATATTAGCAGTAAGCCAAATGCGTAGGCCTAAAGAGGCGAGAGTAAGAGAATGACAAGTTAAGATATGTATGATTGTGCAATAAAGAAGAAATAATATAATTAAATTGGTTTATTAAGGATTTATGAAATATTAAGTGTTGATATATGAATATACGGAATTGTCAAGGAATTAATCTTATATGATTAAAATGATGTAAATAATTGTTATGAGATGTAAATACAGGAAGTAATACCCCTGTGAATGGTTATAATGAATGTTGTATGCAAGCAAGTTTCAAAGTGGTATGTATGTGTTAAGTAAATAAGTTAAAGGATGTAAAGATTGTAATATTGATAGTATGAGATTTAAGGAATAAAGGATGATGAATTTTGGTAATCCGATCGAGGTTCGTTTATCAAGAAAACGGTTTATGGAAAAAGTGAGTATCATGATTATTTGAGATGTCGGAAGTTGAAATTTATTGATGATGGAACCAAAAAGGGTTCGTAAACAATTAAGAATGGAAAATTATAAAAAGTGGCATTTATGGTAAATTATTATAAATGATGAATGAAATGGGTATGTTGAGGTGTGACAAGTGTTATGGGACGAACCAATTATGGTGTATTTGATGCTAGAATAAAATTCAAGCATAATGAAGTTAGTTTGAATTAAATTGGAGCAAAATTGAGCAATTTATGAATTAAAGAGATTAAATTCTCTAGATTTGGTGGATAATGACCAAAGTAACTTTGGCAAGTTAGGTATTGACTCATGTATCCTAGGAATGTATAATGACTATGATGCTCTTGGTTAGTCATATAAATTGTCCTAAAAGACCCTAGCTATGTTGAGTTAAGTTTAGTTAACTATGGTTAGTTGTTTTAATACATATCACTTATATATGTATATGATCTAAGTTTTCAGCCTTGTTCATTTTCATTCCTTCGAAAGTTACTAGCATAAGTGAGCAAAAAGAGAAAAGAGAAGAAAGCAAGCTAGGGTTTGAAGAACCTTGAAAAGAATTGCTAACAAGTGAGCAAGAGAAGGAGAATATGCTAGCAAGGTGTAGAATTAAACACTTGGAAGCTTAATAGCAAGAAAGAAGGAAGTTAGATGAAGGTATATGTATGTTTATGTTATAAAGTTTGTTGTTTACAAGATTAAATGCTAGTTTATGAGTAAACATGCAAGAATTTGTGGATATAAGTAAAGGTTATGTGAGTTATGTGTCTTATAAGGACTATTTGATGAAACCCTATGTATAGAAGTAGATTTGCAAAGTTGATATACTATTCATACATGTTTCCAAGGTTAATGAGTATGATTCATGGAGAATCATGTGTTACTTGTTGCTAGCCATGATGGAAATCTAGTGTAAGGTGATGTTCATGTTGAGTATATGAGAAATTTCATGATAGATGATTTTAAAGTGCACAAATAGAAGAAAATCATGTGTTGTTTAAGGAAAGAGTAATATTAAGTTATGATTCATGAAGGATTATATGTTATATATGCCTAGATACAATAAAACCTAACCAAGAAGGTTGAACATGTAAGATATATGCATAAATTTTATGCTTGATAGCCTAAAAGAATTATGAAAGATTGAAATTATGTTTTGTATAAGGAAGTGTAAAATATTAGGCTATACTTTTTGTGTAAATGGCGTAATAATATGTAAAGTGCATTAGAATGTGCGGTTAGAAGCTATGTGGACCTACAAAGTCGTTAAATAGGTTTATGGTGGCCTATGTGGTGTTGAGAGTTTAAGTTGTCAAGCAAGCTTAAGTTTCGAGTATGGAAATTTTACAAAAGTTTGGCAAAATGCCGTTAAAGGGTGATTTTTGGCAATCTTGAGGAATTAAAGATGAAATGGAGTCAAATGAGTCATTTTTATGTTAATACACGTGTTAGGTTTGATTCGATAATCAACGGATTTGAATTTGAGCGAAATGGCGATTCGAACGATCGAAATCGATCGTTTCGAATCGAAATGGATTTTTACGGACAAAAGTCGCCTCGTGCGAAGTTTTACGGTTTTGGAAGTTTGGACATGTCACATATAGGTTATGTGAACTATGTCAAGTGTCAGAACGAAATTTTAAAGCAAATGGCCAAAAAAATCACAAAGTTGCAAAAGTTGAAAATTTGAAGTTTTGAAAATTCTGAAAAAAATTCTAAGTGTTGAATTTGTGTTGAACAACCCTCTTAGGGGCTAATGTATCTCTACTTTTAAGAAGCCAAATGTGGCAAGTAGTATTTTTGTAAAATACTAGGTAGTGAGGTCTAGATGTGGTCCAAATTTCAGCTCAATTGGAGTTAAGATGAAGAAATTAAAATCGGCAAAGGTAGTGCAAAAATCAGATTCCAGAATTTGAACATGGCGCCCCGGCGCCATGTTTTGTACTAAAAGTGGCGCCCCGGCGCCATGTTACTGTTCATCGACCGAGAAGATTTCGCGGCCAGCGAGCTCTGGCGGCGGGGGGGGCGGAGTTACTGTTCATTTGAAATTTTTTTAAGTTTCAAAAAAGCTATATTTTGATATGGAATGATAGAAATGAGTTATATAAACCCTAAAAGTAATAATAATGGTTAAATTAAAGGGTGTTAAGTTATAATGAAATGACAAATGACATAAAATAACATGCCTAAAGCTAACCCAAACTATGTTAGGGGCTATATAAAAGGTCGGGAACGAGTTAAGATGTATTATTAACCTATGTAAGGTGTAATACATCAAAAGTGAAATGAATAGAGATTGATGATTATGTAATTGTGGATTAAGTTTGATAAGTTTTGTAAAGTTTATGATCCTATTATGACGCATATAGTGCAATGCTTACAGATAGTGCTCGAAGTAGCAAGCCGACAAGACGGTTATGAAAGGACGATGGAGAAAGTAAAGGTTAAGTAAAATAAAAGCGTTCCAGGCAAGTTTTTCAGACTTAAAAGTACTAATTGAATTACGTGAACTATGTGATAGTTGAAATGGGCACTCCGTGCCATAACGTGAACTAACTATTAAATGCAATACGTGATATTTGGACATACATGGTAAAGTAAGTGAAGCACGACGCATATTATAAACTGCGAGCATGAAATGTGTTATCTGATTGACTTGCTGAGCTTTATGCTCATTCTTGCTATGTACTAACGTTTCAGGTAAAGTACAAGAAGGCCGGAGATTCCGGTACAGCTAAGGTAAAGAATATGAATGAATGGATATGTAGGAAGTAAATTTGATGTATGCAATTTGTTTTAGGTGAAAGCAATGAATGTTGAGAGTCCATGAGGGTGAATGTATGTAAGATTTAGAAAAGTGGTATTAATGTAAAATTGAGGTATTATTGATTAGTTGAGTTTGATATGTAATGAGCTTGTATATATGGTACAGTTGTACGTACAGTACAGAGGTTCGTAAACAGGTACAGGTATGAAGCAGATGTATGAATACAGGTACAGGTAAACAGAGCCATATATAGACGGAACCATGGCGAAATTTATTTACAAAATGTATTTATGAAAATAGTTAATATATATATGTATGTTTATAATAGGTCGCAAATTCTTAATGGTTGACCTAAGTTATAATGAAGAGCAAGTAAACGTTACGATCCTGAGATAGGTAAGGATTATAAATCAAATAAAGTTTTGTTTTAAAAAATATGGACCGAATTTAAGGTCAACAGATTGGTTTTAAAGATCAAAGGTTAAGATTTAACGCACGAGATTCCAGGTTAATAAGGTTTTGAGTTAATCACTATGTAATCCAGATATAATTAGACTTAATTAAGGAATGTGGGATTTCGGGCTGTTACAACAATAGTACTTGATATTAGAGTTCTTCTCCCGTCTTATCCTGGAAACAACAAATTCCCAAGCAAATGATCGTTGCTGGTCTTGGAAACTTGAGATTTTTTCTTATTTTTGAACTTAGTTTGAGCAGTACATAAACTTTTTCGACTTGAATCTCCATAGTTCATAAACTTCAAAGCCTAGGTAACTTTTCACTCGACACCGCTCTCTACTGATGTCAGAAAGGTATTCTGGAATGATGACCTATAGTACCTACTGTCCTTGTTGATGTGCACAATTGATTTGTTCTTATGGGAGCTTATCCTACCTTGCTTCTAATGGGACTCCTATGTTACGTACAAGGTCTCAAATTCCTAATGCAGATTTTCTCATCTATAATTTGCAATCATATATATCTAAATGTAGACAAGGTTTTATGATGCTTGTTGAATAAATGCTTCTTCAGCTTCATATCTACAACGAATTGTAATATAAAACATTTCTCAATGTGAAATGTGAAAAGAAAAAAAAAAGCGATAAAGAATAGATTCTCCATATGAAGTTATATAGGTGCTGATTTGTTTAAATTTATGTTTATGTAGGATTGCAAAGAAATGAAATGTACAGGAGCACAGATCATACATTGGCTCTCTCGCTAATTTTTTTCTCCTCCTTCTCTCTAAACTGTTCCTAACTTGAATCAGCCACCGTCCTTAGTTATCCTTTCTTCCCTTCTTTCCCTAATTCTTTTACTTCTTCCGATCTCCTTCTTTTGCTCTCTTCTCGTCCTAGGCCCTATTTCTTATGGTTGATTATTCCCATCTCTCATAGAGGAACTCTGAAAGTAGCCCATCTAGGGATTTGTTTGCCAAATATGGTGTTTCACGCCTCAACTTTCCAACTATGGAAGAATCGGAACCTTACCCCGTTGGTGTGACCATTAAATCTGATGAATCCACAAACAGTGAAACAAATTTTAATGTGGAACTAGGCAGGTTCAGGATATGCAAGATATATTTAGGGTTGCTCATCATTTCTCACAAAAGGACAGAATTAAAGTTGTTGTTGAACGACAAAAAAACCAGAAATTGATGGATTTTATTTCAGCCCATAGATTCTCCATTCTTGAGGTTAATGAGATTGCTAGTAAAGGAATGGGGCTTAAGTAAGTTGATGAGCACAATATGTTTGTTAAAAGTTATGTGAGAGAGTCGATACAGAATGTTGAAATGCTGGTAGGTGCAGCTGCCCCCAAGGATTATAATGCCTTTAAGGCTAGTAATAACAATAATTTTGAAGTTAGTGCTTCGTCCAGAAATCTTCTGGAAGATGGTGAAATATACCTACAGGTATGTATGTGCCTAATGCAGTGTTAAACGCTATTCCAAACTCGACTGAAACACTGACCCCAACAAACCTTCTTGGAGCTCTGTGGTGGTCGGTGAGCCATCTAAAAAGGCTTTCCTTCAGTTCTTTCCACCTTCTGAGTCGAATGGATGCATCACTATAAGACCCTCCCCCTGTTGTGCTAAAAAAAGGTCTTCAAATGTGAAACAACAACCTAGTGGGTTATTTCCTGCAGTCGAAGCTACCTGTCAAAGTTGTTGAGCCTGCTGTTCAAAAGCTCTAGGGTGTTTTAGGACTAGCTAAGGTTTTGCTCCATGAAAAGGGCTATTATCTTTTTAAATTTAATTCTGGTGACGAGCGGGACAATATTCTTGCTTTGGGGCCATGGTATATATCTAATTAGGGATAATTTGTGCCTGAAGACATGATACAACTAATATAACAGTTGAGTACTGTATCTAATATTTCTAGATTAAAAAATCTAAAACTATTGTAGACTCTCAGTTCTATTAAAGTTTTATAATAGAACTGAGAGTCCAACCATCAATACAAAAAGATTGATACTCAATCCAGTCATAGTTTCTTTTTGAGGCAAACATTAGTGTGCTCCTCATTCTCAACTTAAAATTAGTTCTTAGCAGGTTTGAGCAATTAATTGATTGACGATAGCGGGCTCAAATTTGTGTAATATAGTGTTTTCGAGTATCCCACATACTTTTCCTTTATTGATAAAACGGGATGAGAAGTTTGACAGTATTTATTTGCCTCTAGTATCTCTAACCATCGATCAATATGATCCATGAACAGTATTTCTTGTGGAAAAAGTGTAGTACTGGAAGTCATTTGGTGGGATCCAATGAGGAAAAAAAAGATGTAAAAATCCAAAAGAAAGACTTTTGCATATATACCTAAAAGTATAAAATGAGTTATCTAAGTCCAAACAAAAAAGTATTATCATAACATCAACTAAATCGCATCACCATAACATTTTTTTCTCTATATTTTTTCTTGAAATTAGACAAAAGATTCTCATACCATGAGTCAGAGTCTACTATAATAGTTGTTCTCGATATAGCCCGCAAAAACATCAAAGAGATGACACGTAATTGTCCGTGCCTGAAAGCATGGCGTAAATTAAAATTTCAAAAATACTCTATTATCTAAAGACTCTTTCCCACCTAAAATAACTTACAAATCAATTAGAATGAATATAAATCATCCACGTGATTTTCCGCCCAAATGAATTTGCATGTGGAAATATAACGACAGCAATACCCAAAAAACAGGAAAATGACATCAATGCTAAAAGGGTGACCCATTTTGTTTACGTGCAATTTTTTATTATTATTATTATTATTATTATTATTATTATTATTATTATTATTATTATTATTATTATTATTATGATTATTATTATTATTATTATTACTATTACTATTATTATTATTATTATTACTATATTATTATTATTAATGTTATTGTTATTGTTATTGTTATTATTGCTGCTGTTATTGTTGTTGTTATTATTATTATTATTAGTAGTAGTAGTAGTAGTAGTAGTAGTAGTAGTAGTATTATTATTCTTATTATTATAATATTAATTATTATTATTATTATTATTATTATTATTATTATTATTATTATTACTATTATTATTATTATTATTACTATTATTTTTATTATTATTATTATTATTATTATTATTATTATTATTATTATTATTACTATTACTATTACTATTTTTATTTTTATTATTATTATTACCATTATTATAATTATTATTGTTATTATTATTACTATTGTTATTATTACTATTGTTATTGTTATTGTTATTATTATTATTATTATTATTATTATTATTATTATTATTATTATTATTATTATTATTATAGTGTAGTGGTGAATTGGATTTGGGCAGAAAATATGAGTGGATAGATTTTTGAAAAAAAGATGTTGAATTGAAAGAAAAAATAAGAGATAGATTAATAACCGTTTGATGTTGAAGTCCCAAATAATTTTAGACTGTTGAATGTTGAAGCCTAAATTGATTTGAGGTCGTTGAATATTGAAATTTTGAGATTTGAGTCGTTCTGTTTTATATTATAAATAAAGCAAATTCTGCTCAAGCTATGGAAGGAAGGTATGGATATAACTAGAGAGACTTGCACTAGAGCACCAATTTGGGTCAAGTTCCACAACATCCCGTACTCTTACTAGACTGAAGAAAGGCTGAGCTATATTGCTAGTGGAGTTGGCTAACCACTATTAATAGGGTAACTGAAAAACTTGTTCCTTTACCCTATGCTCGCATTTGTGTTGAGATAGAACTGGGGGCAAGAATATCCAAAGTAATTATACTCAATGAAGGTGATGAAGAAGAAGCTACTATTGAGGTTATTGTGGAGTACTAGAACAGACCCCCTTCCTGCACTTCTTGCAAAACCTTTGGACACTCCACTGTGAGATGTCCTAATGCAAATTACCAATGGGTGCCTAAAGCGGCTGCTGCATCTGGGGCATCTAGTACTGCATCTGATACTGCTAAGGTTGAGAATAAATGTTCGGAGCCACTTCAAAGGGCTAATCCTGACAATGAAGGATGGACTGCTGTTGGAAACCCTCAATTTGTCTCCTCTGTAGAACCTCAGCCATCTACTTATGTGCCACAAGTAGGCAGCTTCTTTACCCCTCCTCTGATTTCAGATAACCCTTTTGCTGCTCTCGACTCTGTGATAGCTACACCTGGGAGTGATTCTTTCCTTACCCCTAATCCACTCATAGACAAGCTTAAAATTATTAATGAGAAGGAAAGTAGAGACCTGAAACTAAATGCTAAAGAAGATGCAGTGGGTTCTCCTTCAGCTGAGAGGAGAAACAAGGGCAGGGGGAGAAAATCCCCAACCTAATCCAGCAAAGTACTTATGACCAAGCTCTGTTCCTATAATGTAAGAGGAATTAATAAATCTCCGAAGCAAGCAGATTTGCGAGCTTTTTTGGATGATAATCATATTTCTTTTGTGGGCCTTGTGGAAACTAGAGTTAAACTTCGCAAATCCAGGGCTATTTCCTCTAAACGTTTGCTAATTGGAACTTAGCTTTCAATTATGAGCATCACTACAATGGTAGAATCTGGGAACCCCGTCTTTTGGTTTGTAAATATTCTTTTTAAAACCTCGCAACTCATTCATTGTGAGCTTTCTCCTACTGGTTCTACTGATACCTTTTTGGTCACTATTATTCTTCAGAAATGAAGCAATTTTGGCAGGATATTATCTCTATTGCTAATTCTACTACCTTGAAATGGTGTGGGCTAGGTGACTTCAATGAGATTATAAACCTGGAGGAAAGTCAAGGTGGAAATGACTCATGGACATCAGGAATGGAAGATCTAAAGTGCTGCCTCGAAACCTCTGGTCTTGGGGATATCCGGGCTGTTGGTCCTTACTATACTTGGTGGAACTCACAAGGAGGCAGAACGATCACGAGAAAATTAGATCGAGCATTAGGAAATTCTACTTGGTTTTTTGATATAGGTATGTCATTGACTTATGTTGGTGCTAGGGGTTTTTCTGATCATAATCCCATCATTCTTAATACTGGGTTAACCTCGGCTAAGTCCTTCAAGCCTTTTCGATTCTTTAATCTCCTTACTCTTTTGGAGGGCTGTGATGACATAGTTACTCAAGCTTGGCAATGTAATGTCTCTGGATCACCTCTATTCATCCTAGCTGAAAAACTGAGGAGGACCAAGCGTGCACTTATTACTTTTAATAAAAACCATGGGTCAGTGGAAACAAATGTGAAGAAAGCCAGAGAAGCATTGCATACCGTTCAAAATTCTATTCAAGCCTCCTCTGGACCTATCTCCACTGAGGTTTAAGAACTTGCGAGGAAGCTTTCTAAGGATCTTTGGGAAGCAATCTCTCTTGAAGAGCAAGCTCTACAACAAAAATCTCGGATACAATGTGTTGTCCGTTTTCAAATACTAACAAATACACACAAATATATATGATCAACAAGTAATATAGAGTATCGAACCCCACAAAAATCTATGCCTAATAAATTTCAACTACTAGTTCTATATCAATTTGAATTTATTTAAACAATCACAATTCTTTTTATTATGAAAAATATTAAATTAAAATTTGAAAACTAAAATTGTTAACAAAGATTGAATACCAAATGTAAAAAGCTTAGGATCACAATTATCCCCTAATGCATCACATGACCCTATTTACCCTATTTCTAATTATTTAATCCAATTGAGTTGTTAACTCGAAATTCATGAATATTTATTAAATCTTTTTCAATGATCAAAAAAAATATTTATCTCAATTAAATCGCTATATTTCTATGAAAAATAAATGAAACAAATTCATTAAGATCCAATTCTCATTCATGTTACATGCAGCGTGTACGTTTAGATATATTCTTATTTTACACACAACCCTAGTTATTCAATTATGCAAAATAAACTAAGTACACATGCTATCACATTCAAATTTAACCTTAGATTGCATCTTTTAAATTCATCTAGGTTATCTCACTAATTGCTGGCCAAACAATTAATCATTATGAACAAAATATGACAGACAAATCATCATCGATCAATAATTGAAAATAAAAGTAGATTTAATTCATGCTAACATTAAGTTCGAATTGTAATCATAATTAAAAGTTTACTTCATAGTATTGAAGAAAAACATCATCAAAATAATAATTAATAACATCCCAAAAATTACAAAATTTAAGTTAAAGAGAATAGAGAAAACTATAACTCTGCAGCTTCAACATTCCTTCGCCTCAAACTTTGCAAAATCCTCTTCGTGCTTTTCCTTGCTATGTTCCTTCTCAATCTGTATGAAACATTATTGTCTATGCATGGTTTGAAAATTTATTATAAATTCTCACTTTGGTTTTAATGGTTAATAATTCTTATTTATTTGATTATGTTGAATTAAATTGTTTCATTCATAATATTATATATTTTGAATAGTTTTAATTAACTTAATTTAATTCTGGTTGTGATTTAAAGTTTTAAATAAGAACTAAGATTATTTATTTTTTAAATGGTAGATACATATAATGCTTTGGTTTTATACATTGAACCTTGAAATTAAGAATTTAAAAAAATAAATATTTTATGTACTTAAATAAAAAATCTTGAGAAAATACTGAATTAATTTTCAAATTGTTACTCCGAATTAATAATGAATAGTAAGATGACATAGTTAATATTGTGGATTCTAAATATCAGAACTTTTTATCCATTGAGTTAATTATTTAATTAGTATTGTTGATTTAGTTTTAGTTTTAATTATTTTAATAGTCATTTTTCGTTAACTAGATTATAATTGAATATAATTTAGATTGAATTAATAATTCAATAATTCTCATAGGATTGACCTCGTACTTTGTATAGAGCTATTTTACAATAAATTCGTGTACTTGCGAATATTTTATTAAATTTATGCACAACACAAATCTCAATAACATACAAAGTGTAGGGTGCAAAGTGTTTTTTAGTCTAATCAAACTTTAGAAACTGTCCCCATCAAAACCAGAAACTCCCAAAATTAAGTTGGCTTTGTTTTGAGACAACAACGTGGCAAATGACATTCAAAGAATTTTGGAGAATTCGACGGTTGAGGTAGGTGATTACCCACGGAGACAAAGATGATAGAAAGTGTTTACGTAACTTCAATGATATGTCCTGTTTGTTTTTTGTTTTTTTTAAAAAAAAAATTAGAGATAAACTTGTGACAGTTTTGGTTGTTGGTTATAAGATTTTCGACGATGAAACTTCGTAACGATGACGGTAGTGGGTAAGGATTCCAATGACTCGTGTTATTTATTTTATTTACGGGGTCCTTTTATTTTTTCTTCTTTTTTTCATTAGGGAAGGAAAAACCTTCACCTCCATAATGACAGAAATAATACTCATCACCAATTGGCAAAATCTTAATGGATGAAAGATGAGAGAGAGGAATGAAATAATGCTTTTCTTCTCTTTTCTGTTACTGGATTTTATTAAAAAGACTGCTATGACACTTTCAAAAAGTTAACAGAATAGGATTATTCTGTTTGTTTTTCATTAAGTGGACTGAGATTGCAACTTTTTGTAAGTTAGGGGATCAATTGGACGAAAAATTTCATTCAGGGATGGGCTTACTGCTAGAGAGATTAAAATTAGAACCGTTTGGAAATCCATTCTTATAACTAAACCTACTGTTTTTTGGCACGACTTTGTCCGGCAAAAACATCATATAACAATGTATTCTTTCTTCCTCTGGCCGGTGTTTCATAAGAGGCTTATCTTATTGACTCATAACTTGTGCTCCTTTTGCAAAATTTCTAATGAATCAATCAAACACCTCTTTTTTTACTGTAGCTTTTCAAGATATATTATGCAATCTGTTTTAGGTTTTTTGGGCCGATTTGGTGTTCCTACATACTGGGATTAGCTAATTGACCATATTAGATTCACTTGAATGGATAGAACGACTTATATAATTTGCTAGTTTTATTTAGCTGTCATTATCTATAAAATCTGGTTTGAAAGAAATTATAGAAATCATGATGAGAATGATTCTCCTGCTACTATCATTGTTCAAGATTGCATTAAGATTATTAAATATAAATTATCAAATTCAAAATAGGTTTTAAGGTTCATCACCAAATATTCCCGCCTTAGTAGGTGATTATTGTAACTATTACTTATGTTTAACTATAGTCTATGCATCATGAGTCTATCTTTGATGTGTATGCTATAATTCTCGAGGGGTATACCTTAGATTTGTTTTTCTTTTTATATAACTTCAAATTATCAAAAAAAATCATTCAGGGACCAAACGTTAAAAGCATCTATAGTTTTGGACCAATGGAGGGCTTATCCGTGTAAATTATTTATAAATTATTTAAATACAAAAACTCAGGTCAACCGGTTTAACCCCAGCTGGTGAACCAATGAACAATTGAACCTATACATCGGCCGGTATAGCATCCAATCAGATTCTAATAATTGTGCATCAATGGAAGGTATTAAGATTTTTTTGTAATATAAAAATTAGAGTTCGACTCTAATGGAGGTTTCCACTCCTTAGTATAGTTCTCTCTTCCCATATTTTTGTACCTAAAAAGTATTTCTTACATTTTATTTCTGCCTGTTAAACACAAGCATAAGGTGAAACACAGAAACCTAACAGGCCAACAAAGGATAATGATGATATGGGGTACTCCGACATATCTATAATGATATCCTCAATCATGCATGCCGGAAACAAGACATTGTAGATTAAGGAAGAAACTGAGAAGAGGGCAGAAAGACCAAAATGCTGTGGTAAAGAGGTCATATAAAGCAAAAGGTATGCATCAGCATAGTATATTTTCCACCCAGGCAAAATGCCTTCACTGAATGGTAGTGGAAATTAGTTACATTAGACCGACTTTATTAGATCCAGATATTTCGTCCATCAAAAAATATTATAATCAAAGCCACAACCAAAACATGATCAACTAATCCAGGAAATATGGTCAGCCGAAATCTACTTCTTGGAACATAAACCTTCCAGATCCCAAGCTTGTACATGAGGCTAGTCTGCATTAAGTTCAAGAAAAACAATAACATCCAAATTAGAATAATATTGTGTACGGGTCAAACGGATGTCTATAGTACATAGTTAACATCTCATAAATTCTTCCCAAGTTGCAAGCCATAGAAAGGAAACAACCAACACAATATCCGAATTCCAACATAACAGACTTGATTAAACGGTAGAAGCTAACTTTCAATTAGCCTTAGATAATATGAAAAATAAAGCAGATGACATTATGAGCTAAAACAGCGATTTGTTATATTTATTTACGGTATGAGAAAATATGAGCTTTTCACCAAGAAAGGCAACACTTTAAGCTGGGAAGCTGACAACATCTAGGTTTGATTGCTAAAGAGGTCTGGGAAAAAAATTCATAAAATAATAACCGGTTTAAATAATCACATAAAATACAAGTTGTTAGTTGAGGCCAATAACTTTTCTAACCTTCTTCTAATATTCTGCTAAGGTAATTAATAATGTGACAAGTGAGGAATGAGTAGAAGCAAACTAATAAGGGCATATTAAGAGAAAATTATATTATGCTGTAAAGAAAAGTTCAACACTATAGAATTTTTAGGCCAAACACAAGTAAAATTCATCGAGTTTATATAAGAATCAATTTTAGGAGAGGAGACGTATGACCAATCTGAAAAATACCATTAATGTTTATCTAAAAAATAACTTCATGCAATAGCACTCAGAAATAAATAATGATAAATTCGGATATATATGTCCCTGAACATTTTGAGGGAGCAAATAATAACACAGAAATGAATGCAGTCTCGACTATGAAAAGATAGGGTAGCTGATGATTTTTTTTTGCAAGAGCAATATATCCATAAGGTTGGAGTTTAAAGTAGAACCACCAAAAGGAAACATAAGATAAAAGAGGTTGGAGTTTAAAGTAGAACCACCAAAACGAAACATAAGATAAAAGATCAAAAAACAAAAATCTTTTACCGTAGTTTGTTAGGGTACATTGACTTGAGTAGCCAATTCTGGATAGATTAACAAGCTAAATATGGTAATTTTCTACTATGAGATGCAGTTTCCCAATCACTATGAAACAGAACTCTCTCCATTGTTGTGCATAAAAGCCTCTAAAATATATTTCATCATAATAGTCGACTTAATGATAGGGTTAAATTATACAATATTTTTATTTCCTAATACTTAGTTTTTATATTTATTGTGTACTTAAATGTTTAATTATTTAGCTTATTTTGGTTTTAATAGGTTTTATAAGATTTTAGTTAATTTATGTTAATTTAGATAATTTTATAGTATTTTTATATTTCTTTTTATTTATGTGTCTTTATTTATTTTTAGTATTTTAGGAATTTTATTTATTATTATGTGTTTTTAGGATTTTTAGTATTTTTATATTATTTTTATTTATTTTTAATTATTTTATATTTTATTTTGTAGGAAAAATAAGCTTGGGGGCAAATCTGTAAATTTTGCAAAGATCTAATGGCAAAATGGTAAATAAGCAGTAGAATGGCAGAACCGTAATTTTAGCAGCAAGGATGCAGCCGCACCATGCGCGCGCACAGTGAAATAGGATGGCAGGGGACGACGCTGTTTGGCGTGCGTAGCCACGGAAAGGGGTCGCGCAATGCGCGAAGGCCAGTTTAGCAGTCCAACGACGTCGTTTGCGGTCCGGGCTAAGGAAGGAAAACGCGGTTGCCACGCTAACCGGTCCACTGTAGCGAAGGTTGTGTTTGACGACGTGTTAATTGTGGAAACGAGATTATTTCGCGATTTATTGCTACTTTTTGATTCCAAATTGGATTTTAATTCCAATTAGGATTAGGATAATAATTAGTTTATTTTTTTATTATTTTTAATTGTAAATCCTATTAGGGTTTGAACAAGTTAGAGGCCTATTAATAGAGGGTCAATCTCTCATTATTGATTGTAAGTTTTTGGAAGATATTTCTTCTAGTTTCTTGGAAAGAGCTTTTCAACTAGTGGAGTTTATTTTGAAGCATGTCAGGCTAAGTTTTTATTTTCAGTTCTAAAGGGATGTTGAACCTTATTTTTAATTGATGTTTTAATTGAGTTTTATAATCTATTCCTTCATGCATAAGATTTATTCTTGATAATCTATTTTAATTGTTTTATGATATTTGCTTGATTAATTTGATAAGGGCCTGTTAAGTTAATCAATAATTTATCATATGCTAGATTAAGATTTGATATTAAGCAAACGATATTTTATCTGATCATAAATAGCAATTAATAATATTTGATTGTGGACAAACTTTTGAATATTGTTATGATTATCAAGACGGCAAGTTAAATAATCTGCAATGTTATGATTGTTGCTTGGAATAATCTAATTCTCTAATTTTTAATGCAACTGTTATATTAAATCTAGACTAATAGTTCTGGGTTGTATAATAGTTAGGGTCTTTTGTGAGCGATTGCTGTATTAGATTTATAATTAAAGGAGGATTTCAGGTAGCTTGACGATTGTCGGTTATCTAGGATTATTAATTTCAATTGAAGAAAAATATAATAATAACTTGATTAATTTGTTAATTAAAATAAAGGAATACTGAACTAAGGAACTGAAGTTTGTTTAATTGATTTTTCTCATCTTTATTATTTATTATTTAGTTTTATTTGTTTGAATTTTAATTAGTTAATTAATAATTTAAAATCCCCCATTTAATTAGATAGTTTTGAAAACATTAGAATTTATTAAAACAATTCACTCTCTGTGGGTTCGACTCTTACTTTCACTACTACATTAATATTTTTCAAAGTAAGATTTTATTTTTGATTGCCTACGACAGCATCCCACTTAATTACCACAAATTGTATGAAATGTTGAAAGCGATACAATGATCCTTTACACCAATACAGGGTGGAAAGGGAAAAGAGCACCATGCTAACACCAGCTGACAAGCAGCTTATATCAGTGAGGCTTGCCATCTTGCAGATAGTGTTGAACTTGAATCATTATGAATTATGATGCAGTCTCGGAGTAGTTGTTAAGATACAAAACATTCACCTATATTTCTAAATTTGGACCTCTTGTGATTTTGTTCATCTCAGCCTAAAGCAAACAGTCTCATTAACAACTTAAACTGCTAAAAGTAATATACCTGGGCAACTATGGAATTGCCTCCGTAAATGGTGCATGCTCTGTAAAAGGCGCAACCTTTTATCTTAAAATCAGGCTTTGATACTTCAATATCTTCATTAACAAGAAATATCTGAAACTCAGTTTTACTGAAGGTATTCAGCGTTCTATCTGCTCTGAATATCAAGTTGTCCAATCCATTGGCATCCCTCCTAAAGCCGTGCCAAGATCCATTCTACATAAAGAAACATAACATAAATTATTTGCATAGACAAGAAAACCACAAAAAAAAAATCTTCAAAAAAAAAAGGATTGTGCATTGGTGAAATATAAGCCAATCGCAGTTTCAAAAGCACAATTTTTTTACTTTTTGCCAAAAGTGGTACGGAGCTCAAATCTTGGCACATTAAATTGCGGTTGGAAAACCACCAAACACTAAAAGGTTTCTAACTGCAATTCAAAAAATGTTTTGTCCACTACACCACTTTGCCAAATGAGCACTTAACTAAAAGTCATAAACAAAAGCGAATTAAGTTATTTTAGTTTCATTCACTTTCTTTTTCTAATAATTCCGCCTACCCTCACAAACTTGGTGGGACACTACAGACTTCTTCATAAGAAGGAAGAGAAAAGATTTAAGAGGGAGAGAAAGAAGAGAATGGGAGAGCAACGAAGGCGACCTCTAATCTGAAGTGGGAGTTTATGGAGAGATAAGAGAGCTATAATAACTTTCTCATCAGTATTGATACCATTATTTGCTCAAAACATAAGTTAAAACCAGCAGGGTCGGATAAGATTATAACAAACCTATTACTAAGCACCAACCTTTCTTCTCTCCAAGTATTCTATTTTTAGAAGAAAACTATGGAGAAGAAGTGGTGCCCTTTCTCTCCTAAAAAAGCTCAAAGATACCAACCTACTTTATTTCTTCCTTGAGTTCAACGAAAAGGCTTCTGACCTTTCTAAACTAGAATTAAAAGTGAACCCGTGAAATTCTAAAACTTGTAATTGATATAAATTTGAAGTTAAAATTTGTTTGCATTTAATATTAAACTATTCTAAACATTCTATAATGTACAAGTAATTACGATTTGTTGTTTTCACAACTAAACCAAATTCACACAATTTCAATTTTGGGATAACCCTCCAGTTGTCCCCAAACTTATTGTCAATTTCACGTTTGGTCCCTAAACATTTTTTTCCATGCAATAGGTCCACAAAGTTTTAAAATCTTTTAATCTTAGTCAAATTGCTATAATTTAGACGAAATCCCCAATCTATATCTATATAATAATGCAAGGGGCGATCCTAACGAGTCAATTTCTTTAGTCTCGGGTCAATTCACTGAGTTTTGCCTCTTCTCCCTTTTGTCTCTTCAGCTTCATTGCCGTTTCATCTTCTGATCGCCTCTTCTCCTTCATCCTCTCTTCGGCTTCCGAGTTTCACAAGGATCGGTATAATCGCCCCACTTGATCAATTGGACAACAATCAACCGTCACCCCTCAAAGGTATGTACGACTCCTTCCTCTTCCATTTTCCCTTCCTCTTCTCGCTCATCTGTATTCTTCATCAATAAACTAATTAATATGTTCTTCTGTTTCAAAAAATTATGGGTTGTATCATCATCAGTTATTTAAGTTAGTGTTTGAACCATTCGCTTTCATCAATTTCTCATCCATTTTCAGTGCAGGTTAGTTTAAAAGGTATAATTTCAGACTGCAGAATATTTTTAATTGTTATAGATTGGTTTTCTATTTTGGTTCTCAAAAAGATTATAAAAAGAAGGATGAACTTTTTGGAATGTTGGATATATGGAGATGATATGGGTGTTGCACATTAGATGTGTGTTAAAATGCCACAAAAGAAATATATTTGTAAGTGTAGTAACTCTTTTCCTCTCCTTTTTCCTTCAGTGTGCGGTTAGAGGCATTGAGCCATCAATGTTTAACAGCTCAAGGAGACTGCAAATTTTATGGTCTTGATTCGGCAGGGGCACAACCAAGTTCGTCATATTATAAGTCAGTTAAGATTTCAGTGAAATGAAAATATCAAAAGGCTAATGATTTAATTAATTTTGAAATCCAGAATAGAGGTGTCTGCAACATGTCATAATTTTGTTATAGTGTTTTATAAAGAAATTATTTGAAAGCTGAAAGGAAACTCAACACATGAGGCAGAGAAGATTTTGTTTTACAACATGTTGCCCACAATTATTTTGTCATTGTAAGAGTTCAAGTTCCTGTAAATATCAACCATCAAAATAAAACACCAATGTGATCAATAGTTGCGCCGTCATTGTTTCTGTTGCATATTTTTATTTTATTTGTTTTTGTTGCACTTTTTTATTTCATTGTTTTGGGCTCCAGGTTCTATTGATTTTGGCAGGCTACGGGCCAAAAAGTGGAGCCAAAAGGCTCCATTCCAGGTTCAAATGGATCATGGTCATGCTTATATGCTTTAGAAGATAGCTGTTATGTCAATCTGGGATTTAAGTTTGTTGATTTTGGTTTTTATTTCTTTGTTAAGGAACTCCTTTAGATCATTCATTTGGGAAATGGTTTCCGTAGCTAGAGAAAAAGGCTTTAGAGTTATTCTTTACAAACTTCAGAAGTAACTACCTGGTGTTATTAAATTTAATTGGTGTGTGTATTGGTTGCTTTGATAAACCTCCCAACAATTGTTCAACTGCTTTGGTTTGTGGCATGAAAGGCATTTATGGTGTCTATGTGGAACCGGTTGATCCTGAAGTGGTGAGGTGCTCTTTTCTCTCGATATTTATTCTTAGATATTGTTTATCGGAAGGGTGTTTGATATGTACTCCGACTTTTCTGGTAGCTTCCTGATTATCATGAAGTGATCAAGAACCAAAATGAACTTTACTACTGTGAGGAAGAAGCTAGAGAATGAAAAATATTTGACATTAGAACAATTCCAATTTAAGGTGGGTGTGCTTCTTTTTTCTTAATATATGAGTCTCCATCTATTTTTATAATCTCTTCTCATATAGCTTAACTCTTGGTGTTTCTGATTAAAAAATTAAGCTTACCTTTTTCTTTGTTTGCTATTGCAATAATAGTAAATTGATGATTTTCTGTGTTTCTATTTTTAATAATTGATTTGTTAGAGGAACTGAAATTTTTTAACTAAAGTTGCAGATTACCTGTTTGATAGAATAACTCAAAGAGGTCTTATATAGTCATTTTAACATTCAATCAAACAAATTAGCATATTCTATTTAAGTTAACCTTTATATCAGTAAATAAACTTTTCAAACTTTTACAAATTTGCCCGTGCCTTGCACAGGTAATGTGCTTTTATAATTAATAGCACAAAATGATCTCTCAATTCTAAAATTTGGTAATGGTTCTTCAATCCTAAGATTTAGGAATAGAAACCTAAAATTTAGAAAAATAAACTATTTTTCATCTTTTATTTGATTTCAAAAACTTTTCATCTATATTCTTACTATCATAATTATCTATTTATGTCCATCGCTTATTCTCATATTTTTTTTAATTTAGTTAGTATTCTATAAAATTCATCTTTTTGATAACAATAAAATTTAATTATATAATATTTTTTTATTATTAAATTATATAAATATAAATATTTAAGTATAAATAAGATTTTATAATTACATAAATAGATAAATATATGAATATATAAACAAATAAAGCATTAATTTAAAGATGAATACTATCATTTATATTATATAAATAGAAACTATATATTATCATAGATTTTTAAATTTATTTAATCTTCCATCAATAATTAGTTATACATTGTTAATTAAATAATATATCTTAGAATAAAGTAATTTTTAAAAAAAAATTATTGTACACAATATTAATATATTATTATTATTATTATATTAATGTATAATATATTAATATAGTTTAATACAAAAAATATAAAAAGTACAATAATTTCATAGAAAAGCTGTGCGCACGAGATTATGGTGGGCTAGTTCTATTAACAGGGCGTTAAATTAAAGACTGTTAAGGGGGTATAATAGACATTCCACATAAGAGGGTTTGCAATGAATAAGAGAAAGAAAACCATTAGCAAGCCCTAGCCGCGAAAACGTTTGAGCTTCTTCACTTTGGTTGTGTAATATCAATCTCCTTCAGCAGCCATGGCGGTTGAAGAAGTAGATGCGACAGCGGAACAACCGACGAAAAGGACATCATAAGACTACAAATTAAATTAGTAATCCACCAGAAGATGATTCATCACATCTTCTCCTTTCTCCCTATGAAAGAAGTTGTGCAAAACAGCATTCTTTCTAGTAGGTGGCGATGAACCCAAAAAGGATTTAGAGGCAGTTGCTAAGTACGTAAATTTTATAATTTGGGTCTTCAATTACCATCGTCAAGCTTTTCCGTCCAGTGATTGCAGAAGGTTTCTGATCTTGTTTTGTTGCAATCTGCTTATAGGAATCATATATTGTTTTCAAGGGTAGTCTATGTTTGGAATTTTGCTAGCAACTTCTGTCTACTGTTGGATTTTCTACTTCTTGGTACGTGACATTTGGGAGTTTTTCATAATTTTCAATTTGAATTTCTCTAAATTCGTTAAGATTCCAAAAAGAACTCGGACAAAACTGAAATAGTCCTATAGTTGTTTGCATACTGACCGAAACGATAGAAACACGAGATAGACATGAGATGAGAGAGGCTTACATGGTTACGGTGTAGGGAGATGAGGAGATTGCCGGAAGCATCAACGAGTAAGCGCCTGTTGTAAGGAGTGCACACTTTATTGACTCCAAATACAAGATCACTGGAGGCATCCAGGAATTGGAGATTGCCAATACCACCAGACCCGTTCTTCTCCTTTTTCTTAGACACGAAATAATCAACAGGTATCTCAACATTCGCCTGGTTCAATAATAATTCAAGATCCATCAAGATTGAGATATGATTTCACTCGAGGCTTCGATCCAAGCTGTATAATATGAAGGCCAGAGAAGAAAAGGCGACTGAATCAAAGAAAAATGGGACTAACCGAGTTAGGAATAAATTGGGTCATTTAGCAAATAAATAAGGCCGGGATGAATATTTTTATCTCCACGCCCCAACTACTCTCATCTATTTTTTTTTTGAGAAAAAAGTATAACTATTTACACACAAATCAAATACAACATCATCTTAATCATTAAAACATATTCTATAACACAAATTTTAATATAAAAATATATTTTTTAATAATAAGAATAATATTATATTTAGTTTATGTGTATCTATACTTATTATTTTTAGGGGCACACACGATTATGTCCTTTAACTTTTTTATTATAATATAAAAAAAATATTTCTTTTTAAAAAAAAAATAAAGGCAAACAATGTTCAAAATAAAATAAAAAGACATTGTGTGCTTTAAATTTTTTTATTATAAGATAAGAAAAAATCTTTAAAAAATTAAAGATAAACCATGTTCAAAATAAAATAAAAAGAGAATAAATAATACTATGATTTAATTATGTAAGAGATCGCACTAGAGATAAAATAAGAATTGAGAGAGATTATATGTAACATCCCTTTTCTCAAAGGAAATGGGATGTCACCCACGAATATAACAAATACAATCATGTAATAAACCGCAAAATGTTTTCAAATAGATTAAATACCAACTGTCATAAACTTTAATTTAAATTGAAAGAACTCCATATTAATATAATCTCCACTTCTAGAAATAAATGCCAAAATAAGTCCAAAACATCCTCCATCTACGAAATATTCGAAAACTCAAATTTAAAAATAATCTCAAAGGTAATTGACTTATTTGGTTCAAAGTTAGCTCTCATCCACACAAATCTTAATCACCTCTTATTACTTGTCAGAAAAATAACATATCATGAGCCAATCGCCTAGTACGGATATAGAGATGAACAAATATACCACAATATATAATATAACCAAAAGAGCTTAATAAATGAACGAATGCAAATTATGAACGAATAACGAACATATCAATATTAATGAGGCTATTTATAAACGATAAACACTATTGACTGAACAAATATAATCAAAATAATTCCAACAAGATGATGGCTAAATCAAAATGATTAAATTATGACAATTTCATACTGAGCTCAAATACAAATAAGTAAATGCTAACAAAATACATCGGTATCATGATGTATACAAATCAAACTAGATAGTACACATGACACAATCATCACTAATCTGCCAAACAAATCAAATCATTTCAAATACAGGGTCAACATATACGTATATTTAACAAATATATCAAATAGTCAAAACTCACATCCAGATCATACAAAAGGATACATCGTGGACCAATCACACCGCCACGAAAAATGTTATGCACCAGTGTCAAGAGGACATGTGACGACCCCAAATCCGGATTCCTTTAACCTCAGATTCAGTTCAACACTAGTACTACTTTTCTTTATTATTCATGAATTACAACAATATTATAATTGCTAAATAATCATTTATTTACAATTTTACGTCATCTCTTTCTATTCCAGAATCGCAATCTTTAAAATCCTATTACCACTTTGAGATCATATGCATAATGACTCAATCACACAATTCTATTATCCTTATACATAAAGGACAACGTCTGAAAATGATATTAAAAATAATATGTAAATGTTCTCTTAACATTTTAAGTTTGCTAATCTATAACACAAAAAAACATAAACTCTTCATATATACTTACACAAGTAAATGAATTAATCTACCCCAAGGTTTTACTACGAAAGCACCTACGCTTCAATCTTGATGACTCGTTAGTCAATTTTCATTTTTGCCTCTACCGAAGTAATCGGCTTCTTCAAGCTACTCTGTAATGTTTTGTTTTAAGCAAGGGTGAGCACGACGGCTCAACAAGTCTAACAGTTTCACATAACACGTAAAACAATTCAATCATGCTTCATGATTCATGCATACTATTCTTTGCAGTACATACATATCTCATGCATAACATACCTCGCATTTAATCTACGCTTCATGTCTAGTATCTATCATGACATACAGTGCAATGAGAACAATTGTCTTTAAATCAACTATCGCATATCAACAGTTCAAATCAACTTATTGCACAAAGGCACATTAAAACATCTTTGCATATAACCACGTATGAGCACATCACAGTTTAATAACAAACTTATAAATTATGCACATAATGCAACACATTCTGAAAAACTTGCCTGATTCGCTTCTACCATTTACGCTTATTTGCGTCTTTCCTTCAACCTACAATTTATATAGGAAATTGAAATAATCATTAGATACAATGACTATTAATTAGTCTTTATATAAGACTCTAACTTCAATTATTAACTCTTAAGATATTCGACAAACGAACTTTTAAGTTTCAGACAAAAACCCTAGTCCAAACCTAGTTTGGACAAGTTGGGTAAACTTTAACCATCTTACGTCTTCACTACACGTTCTTCTTTTACATAACTTAGATATTTGGATATTTAATAATGTACCAAATATCTCAAAATATTATCTACATTTGATAATATATAACTATATTCAAATATTATTAACCATTTAATAATATTTTAATCGTTTATTAATATTACTAACTATTTAATAATATTTTTAATCTCTTACTAATATTATTCACCATTTGATAATATTTTAATCTATTATTAATATTATTCACCATTTAATAATAATTTAATCACTTATTAATATTATTAACCATTTAATAATATTTTAATCTCTCATTAATATTATTAACCATTTAATAATATTTTAATCACTTATTAATATTATTAACCATTTAATAATATTTTAATCACTTACTAATGTCATTAATTATTTAATAACATTTTCATCATATACAATGTTAGTACTCATTTCATAACATTTTTAGTTACTTACATATTTAATCCTTTAACAATATTTTAACAATCCTCAATTCCTTTAATGATTATTTAAATAATAATCTCTTAATTAATTAACCTCATTTATTATTTAATATTCATTAAATAACAAATGATCGTTTTATTCACTTCATCTCCCTTTAATTATTATTTAATATCCTTTAAATAATAATTAACTAATTATCTTATTTATTAAAATAATAAATAATTACCTTATTAACCTCATCTTTCTTTAATTATCATTTAATATCCTTTAAATAATAATTAATTAGCTATTTATTATTTAATATTAATTAACTATTTATTATTCAATATTAATTAAATAATAAATAATTATTTTATTAACTTCATATCCTTCTTTATTTATTATATAATAATAAATAATTAGTTATTGTATTTATTTGCATTAATTATTATTTACTATCAATTAAATAATAATAGATTTTATTTACTTTATTTATTATTTATTATAAATAATAAATAATTATTAAACTTGGGTCCCAAATTAATTATATTAATTTTTAAGCATTTTTATCCACTTTGGACTTAAATGACCCGAACCGACCCGACCCGAATGGCCCGACCCGGACGAAAAACCACACTGCCCATGAACAGTACCAAGGGCCCCGGCCCTCCTTTTTAGTGCAAAACAAGGGCCCCGACCCTTGTGTTGCAGAAACTGCTAAAATGCCATTTTCAGATTTTTCAACTTTTGCTCCTTTGATTAAATTGCCATAACTTCTTCATTACAAAACATTTTGGGGTGATTCTTGAGTCCATTCTCATTATAATTTCCCCCTCTACAACTTCTCTTTAGATCACAAATCCAAATTCCAAACGTAACTATACTCAAAATGGCTCACAAGGAAAAAATAAAAACTAACTTCACAATCCTTAGTTTTAAAAATCATATTTTAACCATAACAACTCATATGAACATTATACCAACTAGGTTTTGTTCTTAACTTATATATTTACCATATCAAGGAAGAAAATCTCATACCTAACTTTTAGGTTTCAAAATATAAAGCTCCAAATCACACGTTCGTTTAAGGTTTCGTCGGTAAAAATCGTTTTCATACATTTTGCTAAACTTTTCGACACCAACACCCATAAATATTCATGTTAAACCTATGTAATCATAGATCTACCAATCTAGCATGGATCTAAACATTTAGAGCTTGAGAATAACTTTTCTACCATAAATATTCAATATAAAACATAATGAACTTCAAAACTAGGGTTTAGGGTTAGTGTTATACCTTCTAGACTTGTGAGTTACTTTTCTCTCCTTTCCAAAATAGATGATAGAGTTAGATGACATCCAAGAACACTCCTCTTGAAGAAATAGACTTGGCTCACTTGACTCGATAGTAACTCACTAAAGAACTCACTAACTCACTACCCTTTTTCTTTAACTCACCGAGTTAACTCACTAGAATTTACTAACACATAATAAAATACTCTCTAGCAATATTTTTGGAACCCTCTCAAATGAAAATTGATGTGTTATTTATAGGCCTAACATTCTATACATATATTGCATATATCTATACAATGGACATCAAACTTTTCATAAATTCTAGCAAATTAGTTTATGTGTTACACACACTAACTCAAGCCATCAATTGATAACTTTTTGAAATCCAAGCTACCTCTCCATCACACTCCACTGGTCATACCCCTTAAATGACCAAATTTTCCTTTATTTTTATTGCCTAATTGGAGAAAATAACCTTCTATAAGCTAATTTATCAATGGGTTAATATTTGGGGTTTGGAATTTAATCATTTGGGCCAACTATACTCATTTGATCCATTAAAAATGGTGGGCAACTAAATTATTTTGCTAGGCTCCCAATTAATTAAAATATTGGGCTAGATTAATAAAATACCCAATCACATAACATTTGCACAAGTCCATCACTTAATTTAATTAATTGACTTGTTTAAATAATTATGGGACAATTTAATAATCAAATTTAATTTAATTTACGTAATCCAATTGGACTTGCCATATTCAATACTAATTGAATATTTAATTAAGGTTTCTCCAAAATAAATCTTAGGTTAGTCCGTTAATTTAATAAATCCAATAATCGAACTTACTTTATTAAACTTAATTCAATAACTTTCTCGGACAAATTATATAATCCAATTCACACGTTAATTTCCTTAATTTTAATCTACTAGATTAATTCCTTTAGGGTTCCCAACAATTAAAACAATTAAACTCTAAGTTGGGCTACCGTAATTAATTCATTGAGCTAGGGTTTGACATAATTTAATTAGATCATTGGGCTTGGAAATTAAATCCCACCATTGGGCTTCTCTATATTTTCATTGGGCTTGCTACACCATTGGGCTTCTCTATATTTTCATTGGGCTTGCTACACCATTTCATTGAGCTAGTCAATTAAATCAATATTGGGCTCTATACCACAACTTAATAATTAAGTTAATTATTTAATTAATTAACTTCTTAATATTGTCATTCTAGACAATAATCCTAAATTTTTCACAACTTTAATTCATGACCTATATAATTAACTCAATTAATTATATTACATGACTTTCCTTTTTAATCCACACTTTAACTCATAACTAATATAATTAATCTAATTAATTATATTTCATGACTTCATATTTAAACTAATTAATTTATTAGTTTAATTAAGTATTATATTTACGCCTCTTTGTATTTGGCTAACAAGCACAACTCTAGGAATATATAACTATGTATATATATCCTTATAACTGTCTTCACTTCTCAATTGAATTTATTTCCTTAATAAATTTTCTATATGCATCATTACAATAATTCCACATTTAATTTCTAACAAATATCTTATGTTAAAAAAAAATGCTTACCCATTTTCTACAACTCTAGGTTTTAAACCTCAACCTTTATTTTATTATTTAAAATCTTATTTACAAATCTCGTAAATATCTGGATATTACAGGACATGCATGTGGTACCCCTATAGGGTGGTTAGCTCAAGTATACCCTACGGTTCAATCTACAAAATGTAAGCCAAAAAGGGTTTAAATCATAATACTTACATGACCAAAACTATTATATTAATTTTTAAATGATATCGAATTATTCAAATATGAATCACAATCAAGAAATAAATTTTTGAATATTCATAATCAAACAAAGTTATCATATGAATTCGACTACGAACAAAATATTGAACAACATCCGAATTATAAATGAGGAGCAAAATGAATAAATTTAAGATTAAAAGAATATCGCTGAAAGAATACAAAATCTGTACCTGGATTAAGCAATGTAATACCCATAAATTATATTGCAAATACAACTCATTAAATTTCCTATGTTTGAATTAATTAACCAAAATAATAATAAATATAGGAACTTTTACAAAAATATTCTTTCAAATTTTAATCTTTTTATAACTCATGTTATTATTATTATTATACAGATTTTTTTATAATTCCATATGCATACAAACTAAGTTGGAGTTAAGTTATTAAATATAAAATAAGGGAAATTTTTTTATGACCATTTGAGGTTTGACCAAATTTCTACTTGACCGCCTATAGTCTAAAAACTTACATTTAAACGCCTGAGTTTTTGAAGTGAAGTGAAAAGATTACATTTTCCATCCAAAGTAAATGTGCGTGCAGTGTCCTTGCGGAAAGAGCGTCAATTAAGGTTTAATGGTCAAAATTAGTTAGAAGTTGTCCAAAATGCCCCCACATCTTCCTTGCACTTGTGATTGGCACTATTCATACCCTCAAAATCAAGTTTTATTAAACTATTATTTCTTTTTCATATTAATTTTATTCTATTTGTAAATATATAAGATATAATATGAAGAAAAAAATTATTTTGTTATTTATTTTTAACTTCTTCATTTTAGTTAAGAATAAAAAAGATTAATTTTTTATTTTATTTTATTTATTATTCATTCAAAATCAAAAAAATAGGAAATTAATTCATCTTTTAAGGCCCTCTTCCAACCTGGAAGCTGAGTTACGTGAAAAAATACAACAGGAAAAAAATTAATTTTCTCTTTAATTTATCTTTAAACTAGACAAAAGATTTATTTTTTTTAAAATTAATAGTAAAGGATATGTTATGGTAACTATTGGAATGACAACATCCATAAGTATATACAATGTGTTAGATCCAGCCCAAACCTGGACATGAAAGCGAATTATAATAGCACAGTAACTGTTAACAAGCAACTAGCTTCATTCACTACACTTTTGATCACAAGCAACAAAAAGTTGAAATGGAATTATTGGATAAACATAAAACTCACCAATAGTTTACAGCATAAGCATAAATAATTTAACACGCAACTTAGTTTTTGCTTAACTGGAAACAGTGAAAAACAAACAAATTTTGATTACCTAATTGAACTCGAATCCCAAATAAAATGTAGTAATAAGCCAAGGTCTATGAATAGTTTGACTAATATATATCAAGTATTCGGATAGTATATGGATTCCTGGAGGATTTCCTGATTAAGACTGTAACTCCAAATGTACAAGCATCCATTGCCTTCTCAACAATATGATATTTTTGAGAATTCTGACATCGAGCTCTGTCTGTAACAAAGCAACTTAACCCTTGAAGTTCTAGTTCAGCACGGAGCCAATTCGTGAATCTTAGCAGTAAAGGTTTATGACCATGAAAGCCAATGTACACATAACAACTCCTTGGTCTGTTAGAGGCAAACGAAGTTGGAGTTGGAGCGAACGTGTTAACTTGGCTTCTTCCAATCTTTTTCTGCTTTTCTCTGTGTTGCCTGGAATGCTCATTACCATGGCCAACATTATCAATGGGTAGGTTGTTGTTGGAGATCCCAATTGAGGAAGAAATGTGATCAAGCTTCTGAAAATCACTCGATGTAATTTAGCAAACAAAAAAAAAATCACTCGATGTACAAGCTACTGGAACTAAAGAAGCAACTGAAAAGACGAACCATGCCTTTATAAGAGTTTTGCTATCTAAAGACTAAAAATGGAACTAAGAAAAATCCATACTTTTTGATCATTTACTCTTGTTCTAAATGATGTCTCATGCATTCTAGATAAGGCAAACTCCTCTGAAATGGAAAAAATAGTGGAAGAGTTTCAGTTACTGATACAACTATGGAGTTAAATAATCAAAAGTATCAGCTAGTCAAACACTTAATCAAGTATAATTATCTCAAGGAGTTGGGAAACCAACATAAAAAATGCTTTTAGTGCAATCATCTCAATTCATTATAGAGGCAAATAGAAATATGAAATCTCAAAAAGTTGCAAGTTTAGGTAACACATTCAGCCATAGCATTCAACATATTAATAATTTCAATCACTAGAAAGTAGATAGCAGTAAAATACTGATATTTGAAGCAAGAGAAAACAACTCAAGCTCCCAATTCCGGCCAAGATGAAAAAAACTAATCAACATTGAGATCAATAAACAACTACAATACCTTCTCTTTTAGAAGCAATTCATTCTCCTCCTCCAACTTCACTGCCATCGATTCTAACTCTACTTGATAAGCCTAAAACCCATAACATGGAACCAAAATCAAATGAATAAACACTATATTAAGTATCAACCCAAAACAAAATAATCACAAAAAAAAGTTAAAAATTAGATAAACAAAAATACCAAATTCGCTCCAATCTCCTCCACTCCACTTCCAAACCTCATCAGACCTTCACTACTCCGCTCCGACACAATCATCACCTGATCAAACCGCTCCAACACTATAAGTTTTATTTTTTTTCATTTTCAGGTTGTGGGTTTGATTCTTTTTTCATTTTCAAGTTATGGGTTTGATTCAGAAAGGGAAAATATATAGTGTATTGGGATTGATATGAGGAAGCAAACAATAGCATAACCATCGAGTGTGTTGGGATTGACATCTACAAGCTCTCTGAATCAAATAGTCGAACACCGAGTGGGTTTTCTCAAGATCTAACACTTACACTCTCTATTTTCTCTCCTCTTTGCCACGATCTCCCTCCACACGATGGACAGCCTTAGGCCTCCCACTCTCTTGCCGGCGAATTTCACCGGTGCCTTCGTTGTCGCTGATGGCGGTAACAGCGCCAGTAACGTTCATTAAGTTGATCTCGGCGTCAACCAAAGATACGGGCTTTGAGCTCCAACAAATTGGGATAAGAGAAGGCCTTTAACACCGGAGAAGTGAGAGGAGAATGTTAGGAAAACAATAAATTACGGAAGAAGGAAATTTTGCAGAGAAAGAGAAGAAAACAGAAAAAATACTTTTCATTCGTTCGATACCCAGCTCATACACTGATCACTGATGGAGGTTATATAGCAGCTTTAAAACGTGATTCTGTTAGAACAACTAACAGAACCAATGACACATTGACACGTGCAAGAGTAGTAACAATTTAATTTTAGCTAACTCCTTTAATGGGATGACCTCGTTTTGCTTAATTTCGAATTGTAACTAACATACTACTTCTGGACTGCAGGGACATGATATTCTGCACTGAGATGCACCTACTTCTGCTTCTTTAATCCTGACAATTCCCCATTTCTTGAAGAATTCCTTAACCCCAAGGATTAAAGCCTAGAAAGTTCTTACTGATTTTACTCCAATCTTCTCAGGTGGCATCTTCTGGAATCCCATTTGTCCACTGCACCAAAACCATAGTGACTGGTCTATTGCTCCTTTTAACCAACCTCTTTTCCAGAATTGCAATGGGTTATGGTTTGACTTCTCCCTCCTCAGAAGTTTGGGGCAGCATAGTTTGAATAACCTCTTTTTCCCCTACTTTCTTCTTGAGTGAAGAAACATGGAACACATCATGAATTCTAGCTGCAGGAGGTAACTTCAGCTGATAGGCAGCCTTTCCAATCTTCTTGACTACCTTATAAGGTCCATAGTATTTAGCAGATAATTTGAAATTTCTTCTAGCACTCACGGTTGATTGTCTATAGGGTTGTAGCTTAAGGAATATCTCATCCCTTACTTTAAATTCCTTCTCTTACCTTCTTCTATCTGCATACATTTTCATCATTTTCTAAGATTTTTAGAGATTCTCTCTGAGCATTTGTTGTATTTCTTTCCTGTCCTTTACAAATTCCCTGACTGCAGGGTTAGCAAACCTGGCTGTCTGGTGGTAATTTAGGATAGGGGGTATATACCATACAAGGCCCTGTAAGGAGTCATACAAGCTAAGTTCAGCCTACCACCCCAAACTGCCAAGGGAAGTCACTTTTTCCACTGACTAGGTTTAGTCACAGTCATACACCTTAAATACATTTCAATGCATTGATTCACTCTTTCATTTTGCCCATATGTTTTGGGGTGGTAGGCTGAACTTAGCTTCACCTGAGTCCCCATAACTTTGCATAGTTCCTTCCAGAAGTTGTTAACAAAGATCTTATCCCTGTCTGAAATAATGGCTTTAGGAGGTCCATGGAGTTTGACCACATAATCCAGGAATAACTGAGCTACCTGGGAGGCTGTGAAAGGGTGAGTTAGGGCCATTAAGTGGCAATTCTTTGTGAACTTATCTACAATAACTAGAATGGTGTCCTTTCCTTCTGATCTAGGCAGACCCTCAACAAAATCCATAGTGATGACTTCCCAGACTTGGTTAGGAATTGGAATGGGCTACAACAACCCTGGAGTTAACACATGCTCAGATTTGTTTCTTTGGCAAACATCACACTTCTTCACATAATCAATAAAATCTTGTTTGAGAGTAGGCCAATAAAAGATAGTCTCAGCTCTCTTTATGGAGGCAGTGATTCCAGAATGCCCTCTCTCTGGGCTGCAATGAATGTTCTCCAAAAGTCTTCCTCTCAATCGTCCTGTAGCCCCCACATAGATCTTCCCTTCCCTTCTTAGAATCCCCTCCTGCAAGCTAAAATTTGGAGAACTGTTGGTCCCTAGCAACAATTGTGCCATAATATTTTGTGCCTCTAAGTCTTCATTTAGGCTGCTATGAATTTCCTCCATCCAGCTAGGAATGATCTCAGTAATTGTAGTGCATCTGATTTCTGTCTTATGCTGTCTAGATAATGCATCTGTAACTAAGTTGTCCTTTCCCTTCTTGTAGATGATGGTGTAATCAAATCCCAACATCTTGGAAACCCATTTATGCTGTATTAGGGTAGTCAATTTTTGTTCCAGGAAATTTTTCAAAGCTTCATGGACTGTTTTTATGACAAATTTCTGGCCAATTAAGTATGTCCTCCACTTTTGAACAACCATTATTATGGCTAACAGTTCTTTCTTATAAATGGAGAGGCCCAGGTTTTTGGTTAAAAGAGCCTTACTAAAAAAGGCCAGAGGTCTGCCTTCCTGCATTAGAACAGCCCCCACTCCATAATGGCAGACATCTGTTTCCAAAATAAAGGGTCTAATGAAGTCTGGTAAAGCTAGAACTAGAATGGTGGACAAAATTTCCTTCAACTTTTTGAAAGCATCATTAGCTTCACTGCTCCATTTGAAGGCTCCTTTCTTAAGTAGATTGATGAGGGGCCTTGAGATGATGTTATAGTGCTTGACAAATCTCCTGTAGTAGCCTGTAAGGCCTAGGAATCCCCTTAAGGATTTTAGTGTCATAGGCACAGGCCATTGCTTCATAGCTACAACCTTAGTCTCATCTGCTGTTACTCCTTCTTTTGTGATTACATGACCCAAATATTCCACTTGTGTTTAAGCAAAACTGCACTTGCTTTTTTTTACAAACAATTGATGCTGTCTGAGGATAGTAAAAACATGTTTAAGGTGCTGGACATGATCAACCATGGACTTACTGTATAGTAATATGTCATCGAAGAACACAAGCACAAACTTTCTTAGGTGAGAGTTAAACACTTCATTCATTACACATTGGAATGTAGCTGGTACATTTGTCAACCCAAAGGGCATGACCATAAATTCATATAGCCCTTGGTGTGTCTTAAAAGCAGTTTTTTGTATGTCCTCATCCCTTACCCTGATTTGGTGATGACCACTCATGAGGTCCAACTTGGTAAAGACCATACTATCTTTAAGTTCATCTAGCAACTCTTCAATTACAGGAATGGGGTATTTATTTTTGACAGTGATGTTATTTAATGCTCTATAATCCACACAAAATTTCCATGTATTATCTTTTTTCTTAACCAATAGCACATGTGATGCATAAGGAGATGTGTTATATCTAATTATACCACTGTTTAGCATCTCTCTCACCATTTTCTCAATTTCAGTCTTTTGGATGTAAGGATACCTGTAGGGGTTGGAATTGAATGGGTTGCAGCCAGGCATGATGTGAATGTGATGGTCCTGCTTCCTGACTGGAGGTAGTCCCTGAGGCTCCATGAACAACTCTTCAAACTCCCTTAACAGATCCTCAATTTCTGCAGGAGGGCTATGCTCTTTACAGCTTGTATCTTCTACTGCAGTTAGTTGAACTAAGAAGTAAGTTTCATTTTTTGGATCCCACTAAAACTTGTCTTGCACTTGTACGGCATAGAAGTGTGTAGTTTCTTTTTGGTCACCCAATGTTACTTTTCTGCCCTCATAGTGAACTGTAACCTTCCTTTTATCAAAATCAAAAAGTATTAGGCTCACACTCTTCATCCACTGCACCCCTAGAATAACATCATATCCCCCTAAGGGAATTATATACATAGGAGCTTGAAACACTCCTTGTTCCATTTTCCATCTGAATTTTTGGATTATCCTTTCATAATTGATAGTTACTCCATTGGCAATAGTTACTCTTATGGGTGTACATGGTACAACAGCCCATTGGGATTTCTTAACCAAGTTTTCTAATATGAAATTGTGGGTAGACCCACTATTTAGGAGTATGTTGAACTGTTAATTGTTGATCATCCCCTTCAACTTGATGGTGTAAATGCCATAAGTTCCAATGAGGGCATGTATAGATATTCCACAGTTAGCCTCCACCTGCAGCTTCTCCTCTCATCCTTCCTGAATTATTAACGCTACTTCTGGTGCTGGATCTTCTTCATATTGTACTTGTTCCTCCTCTTCTTCTATAATCATAATATAGATGTGTTTGTTTTTGCATTTGTGCCTTAAGGTATACACTTCATCACAGTGGTAACAAAGCCCCTCATCTCTTCTGGCAGTCATCTCAGTGGCAGTCAACCTTTTTATGGCATAGGTTCTAATCTGTCCATTTCCCTTACTAACATTTTGTTGTTCTCTGGCAACAGGTAAAGAGGGTTTTGGTGTAACATGGTGAAACATAGCTTTAGATGAATGGTGCCTTCTATCCAAAGACTCCAAGTGAACTTTCTGCCCTCTAGCTTGGTTAATAGCATCCCTAAGGGTCAATGGCTTAACCACATAGAGTGTAGTTGCAATTTCCTCATTTAGTCCACTCAAGAAACTTTTTATGAAGTATTTTTCAGTACAGTGTCTATTATGTGCCAACGTGTAGGTCTTCAATTCTTCAAAGTTCTTTATATACTCATCCACCGTACTTTTTTGGCATAATTTGTTAAACTGTCTAGTCAAATTCCCATGCCCCCTCATGGCAAATCTCTTACAGATATGAGCAATGAAATCATCGCACAATAGCCAAGGGTGCTCATCTTGGAATGATTGATACCATATATTTGCTTCCCCCTCCAAATATAAAGCAGCATATAATACCTTGGATCTGAAATCTATTATTGGATTCAGTTGGAAAAAAATTTCGCACTTTTTAACCCACCCCCTTGGATCCTTACCTTCAAACTTAGGAAAATCCATTTTGGGTACCGAGAATGGTAGGAATGATGCTTGGGGTCTCAGGGTACTCCCTTCATTATAAAGATACCAATAAAAATTAGTAGTGCTTGTTGGACTATGACCATAAGTCATATAAGGACTAGAAGAACTTGATGGTCCAGAGACAAATGAGTGAGGTACATTTGCTAGAGAATTATTTACTTCAGGAACATTCAGCCCAGGAATATTTAGCCCAGGAATGGGCAAGGTTGTTCCTATGGTATGTGAATTTTTTACCATCGACTAAATTTTTTTCTTTTCTTTTTCTTTTTCTCTCCACTTACCTATCTTGAACCCAAAAAACAGTTTTCTCTCTCTCCATTTCTTCATCTTCAATCCAGAAAACATATGCCCAAATTGAATCATCCCGAATTGAAACCCTAAATATATTCTCCAAATTGATTACAGTTTTTTTCTCTCTCATCTTCTTCATCTTCATCTTGAGATATATTTCCCAAATTGATTACAAAGAAACATAAGCAAAAAGATGATAAAAGGAAAGAAGAAGAAAAAACACTAAATCAGCAAACCTAAAATTCACACATATAATTTTGGAGCTTCATCTTCTTCCTGACAAATTAAATCTTACACTCTCACCATTTTTGAACAACTACCTTCATCTCCATTTTCACTATTATTCCCAAACCCCATTGTTATTCAAATAATACCATCACAGATCAAAAACTAAAGAAGAAATCAACATGGTTATGAAGGACCCTCATACCAACGCCATTGCCAACAACTAGATCTAGTTTTGAAATATGGGTATAAATGATAATTGCCAACAACCATATCTAGTGTTTGTCTACTAATTTATGCATGTAGTTAGAGTTTCTTATATTTATTAATTTCTCTCAAATTATTAATATAGAAATACGAAAAGTTTCTTTTTAACAATTAATTTGTAAATTTTAATCACATAATATTAAATGTAATTAAATTCCTTTCAATTATAGTAGAGCATGCTAAACCAAATTATTAACATTATATATGTATTATGTTAGTGAAAAATAATAAATATATTAATAAAAAATTATTAAATATTTTATGAAAAAGTTATACAAACTAACTCGTGTCTCGCACTAGCTATTAAACTTGAATTTAATAATATTTCTTCCTATACCTCAAAATATAATTTAGCAATACACGGTAAAAACAGAAATAGGAAATAAGTAATAAACCATCCTTATGCGATTCTTTTCTTTTTCTTCTCGCTGCTACCGTAGCCTGCTATGTTGATCTGCATTGCAGCTCCTCTTCCTTTCTCCCTTGCCACAGAGTTTTGTTGGGTCCCTTTTTATAATCAACCACTGCTGCTACTTTTTCTCCTACCAACTCTTATATTTTATCTTTTTTCTTTTCTAATTTATCTCCATTGCTTTTATCTTTTTATCCCTTTTGTATCTTATAAAGAATCCTGGCTCATTTGAAATCCTATAATTTAAGATGGGACCCAAATAGCAAACCCATCACTAAAGAAAAATCAATACTTTCGTTTTTTACTTATTTCTTGACAATGGGCAGCCTGATATATAATCCAAAATTGGGCTTTAAAAATCTCAACACCTGTTTCGCCAAAATAAACCTAATTAAAATAAAATTAATATAAAATTTAACTAATAAATCTATTTTTAGAGGAATTAAATATATAAATAATATGCTCATCAACAAGTTTACTACTGATAATAGACATGGAATCCTATTTTGTGCCTTTGAATTGTGATATAACGTGAATGATTAAAGATTAAAAAAAAATAAAAAATAAAAGTGATAATAAAGGAATAAGAAACTAATCAATTATAACATGATAGTTTAGTTTAACATATTATTACGTACATCTATATATACAAGTTTGATAGCCCGTGCCTCACACAAGTTAGTTTAAAATTATTTATTTTAAAATTTTCATTAGAATTTTCTATATATAGTTATCGTATTTTTATAATGTTTGTTATATATTTATCTAATTTAATTATATATAATGATCCTTATGCATTCATGAAACTTGAAAAATAAATGGACATGAGTATCTTACTAATGTTAAACTTTTCACACTTATCGATTGGATTAGCTAGCAGCAAAAGAGGCTCTGTAATATCCTAGAATTTCCACATCTTTATTAATTAAATTATTAAATTAATTTCCAACGAGTTAGTTTTACGAGATTATTTAAAGCTTTTTATGTGATTAATTAATTATGTGATTAAATAATTATGTAATTAATTACTAAAATTAATTAAAGGGGGTCACTAATATGTTATTAAATTAGTGAACAAACCCTAAAGTTTTAATATCAAAATAATTGATAAGTTTTCTATTAATTGAATATTCAATTAAATTGAATATAATGAGTGAATTAAATATAATAAATTAATTAATATGATTATTAATTAATGTAAATAATGTGAAATATTAATAATAATATTTATTAGTCCATTTAATAATTTAATACTTATGGGTTAGAATATTTAATTATTTATTCAATCTAATTATTTATTTAACCATGGATTGAATAATTAGTGTGTAAATTATTAAATTAGCCCAACATGGGTCAATTAGTAGCTCAAGTGGAGAATAATAAAATTTGACAATTTAGTAGCCCAAACAATTTAATAGAAGCCCAATTGGTATTTTAAATTAAAACCCAATGATTGGCCCACTTGAAAAATACTTAAATTAACTATTAATTGTTTAAAAGTGGAATGTGTCACTTATTTTGGGATAAGAAAAGTGGTCAGCCGAGCAACATGGAGAATGGAGGGAAAAATGATTTTTTTTGCTATTTTAGTTATTTTCTTATTTATTTAATAATTAGATTGCTTGTATGGTTTTTTTGTTAGTACATGCACCATACCTCTTTTCACCTAACATGTTAGCTTGTGTAAGTATCTTTGCTATCTCATGATGGTAATTTTAATAGATATAGATTTTATATCTATTCAAATTATAAGTATACTTACAATTTAGGAATTGTGTTAGTCATTTCTCATCTTTTATTTTCAAACAAAAGAGAGAGCTAGAGAGCATTTGAGAGTGTGAGAAAATTTGAGAGCAAAATACTAAGAGAAGAGAAGGAGTCTTGGTTTATGTCATCTTCCTTCACAACATTTTTTGGAAAGAAGAGGAGAATAACTATCAAAACAAGGTAGTTATTTTTAAACCCTAATCTTGTTTTTCTTTCAAGTTATGGTATAAATATTAGTGTAATAATTTTTATGGTTAATATCATGCTATGTATGTTTATATAGTTGATCATGTGTTTAACTTATGTGTTATGAGATTTATTGAATGAAAAACATGTATTTGGTGGTGTGAAAATAAATCTCAAAATAATGATTAAAGATAATTTTTGATAATATTTAGATTTAATGTTCTAATATTATAGAATATTAAATCATGAGAAAAATAAAGTTTGAATCACTCAAAATGGAGTTTTATACAAAAAGATATGATTTATGGTAGTTTATGTGATGTAAAAATTTTTATAAAAAAATAATGATATTAAATCATGAAAAATTATTTTTTTCATGTTATAAATTAATATAAGGTGATTGGTAATTTTTTTGGATTTTTATTGAAGAGTTAAAGCTTACTTGATGACATATTTTTATTTAAAATGGGTATGCCGGAGCACTGTTCACATTCTGCTAAAAGGAAGAGAAAAAAAACGAACAGTCCGCGCAATGCACGCGAGGCATAAGGGCTGACAAAACGCGGAGCCAAACGACGTCATTTGGCGTCTGTGGAGAATTTACTCCGCGCAATGCGCGAAAGCCGTTTCCGGCTTCTCAAAACGGCACCGTTTTGGGCCGTTGTTCCTGAAGGCGCGCGCAATGCGCGAGCACCGGTTTTCTGCGAAATTACCATAATGCCCCTCCGTGTTTTTCTTGGCAGAATTACCATTTTGCCCTCGGTTAAGTTTTTCAACTTATTTACGAAAATGCCATTCGGGTTAATTTTAATTAATTTAAATATTTGAAAATTAATTTAAAATTATAACAAAAATAATAATAATACAAAAATAATATTGGGGAGGATATTTTTCAATAAGTTTAATATTTAAATATTTTAAATATTAATCTAGTTAGCTAAACCATGGTTAAGTTAAATAAATTTATTATTTATTTATTATTTTAAATGTTAATAATAAATAAAGATGATAAATTAGCAATTATTATTTAATGTCTATTAAATAATACTTAAAGAGAGATAACATTTATAAATGAATTATTTATTATTTAAATATTATTAAATAATAAATAAGGATAATTAAGTAATTAATTATTATTTAATTAGCATTAAATAACGATTAATGGAAATTAAGTTATTAGAGTAATAATTTATTATTTAATTTAAATAATAAATAAGAATTATTTGATTATTATTTAACCTTAAATAATAATTAAAATTAATTAAATAATTAATTATTATTTAATTGACATTAAATAATAATTAAAGAGGATTAAGATTAGTAAGCTATTATTTAATTTTCTTAAATTAAATAATAAGTAAGGTTAATTACTTAGTTAATTATTGGTTGATTAATATTAAATTAAAGAAGGTTAAAATTAAGTCAATAATTATTTATTATTTAATTATAATTAAATAATAAGTAAGTACAATTAGTTATTATTTATTTTGAATAATAACTAGAGTTAATTAATTAATTTCTATTTAACCAAGATTAAATAGTAATTAAATAGAGATTGAGTTAATTAAATAAATTAAATTTAATTATGCTTTAATTAAACAATTGTAATAAGTTGTTTAAGGGTTTAATAAGTGTCCAACACTTAAGAAAAATATTTTCTAACTTATTAAATTATTAACCTAATATGATTAAGGGTCTATAAGGTTAATAATATTGTTTTGACTAATGTAAATTATGTGTTAGTACTTATGTGTGGTAAATAAATTCATTATTAAGCGTATAGTTATGCAAATATGCCGTACTAATTATTAGACCGACTTTATTAATGTTAGGTCTTTCAAAGCAAGTTAGTTAAAGCTAGACAATTATTGTAGCTTAGCAGACAGGCAAGTTCTCTAACCCTACTCATTTATTGTTGAACAAGTTTCTATACTTGTATTTATTGTCAAAGCTTGACGTGGTTTAATTATTTAAAATTATCCCACATCCATATTGTTTATAAAATCGCACTTAGTGCACTTGAAGCTTATTAGTTCTTGATTCATGAACTGTATTAAAAATGTCAAAAGCTAATAGTTCAGCTAGACATTACGTTTATAAATTCAATACTTGAATATTTTTAAAAGCTTATCCAAACCATTGTTGGGTGCGGATTTCTTATATTAAGTCTGAGAATTGAACAACCCTAAATTAGGGGATTTTGTGTCGGGAAACCGATTTTAGGCGCCAGTGACTAAATGTAATGCATATACAGCGGGTTGAAAAGGCTGATCTCCTTGAAAACCAAACAACTCAAAGGGTCAGAGGAAACTCTATTATACCCTCGTTAGTTCAGGGTCCTTAGTGACCACTCAGCATTTTAATATTCAAATATTCTGTTTATTAAAATTTGAATCATGTTTCATTCACAATTGTTATATCTATTGTTGAACCATTGATGACATTTCCCATTCATTCATGATATATTAAATCTATATGATTGTTCTAAACTTGCTGAGCAAACTAGTTGCTCATTCTTGCTATATCATGAACCATTTTTCAGATAATCCTGATTGCTCAAAGAAGGATAAGGGAAAAGGAAAGGCCAGAGCTTAAGTTAGTTTATGCATGCTAATTAGAAGCTTAAATTTGTGTTTACTGTTGTTAAACATTTTGTAATTCCTTATGATAGGAACTGTTTATGTTAAGGTTAATAGACCCTGGTATTATAACCTTTTTGTAAGGGAATCAATATGTATTATTCCGCGATATTTAAATGCAATGTATGTATTTAATTATTAGTAATATGTTGAATAGTGAGAACCAAACTCGAGGTTATGGAACCCGAATTTGGGGTCGTCACAGGTTCTGGTAGAAGAGATGCTCTACCATTCAATTAACTCCTGCACATATTCAACATAAAATACTAATAGATGAGAATTTGTATTAAGGAAACAAATTAACAAAACTTTCACGGGTTATGCCCAAAAGAGCTGCATGAATTATAATATCCTCAGCTAATCTAATGTGTCTTCACCATATACTTTATAACTTCACATGAGAATGAAGGAAATTTTGTCAGATTTTTTTTTAGCATACTACTTTGAAATTTTGGAGGTAAAATAATGAAATTTTGATTATAGCTTATATCGGTTAACATCTTTTACTTAATGAATCACGCCTTTTTTAAAGCATTACTTGTAAAGACCGAGAAAATTATGAACCTAATATATATATATATATATATATCATTCATGAGAAAATATTGTGTGTAATGATATGTTATGAATGTGTATATGTTATGCGATGAGAAATAGTAAGTTAATTAATTTAATTTAAAGAAATACAAAAGGAGTTTATATGATGAGATCACAAAGCTTGAATATTGACCTTGAATGGTAAATAAGAAGTTTAATTATAAATAGGTGAATTAGTTATATGATTAATCAGAAAGAAGAAATAAATGAACTATTAACGTTAACCCAATGTGGTAATATGGGTAGGTTATGAGGTTAGTTATATCACAAGTCCGATGTAAGGTTATGTGGTAGTTTATTGAATCAAGTTGTAGTACTTGTATGTATGTGTGTTAGGGTTTTTACAAAACAAACCCAAGATATGTTAAGTGTTAGTGTTTTATAAACTAACTCAATTAAGTAGTCCAATTGACTTATAAATAGCAAGCCTAATTGAATAATATAATTAACCCAATATGATTATATGGGTATCCCAAGTATTAATATTAATTAGTCTTGTAAACTAGTCCACGTATTTTAATAAGATGAGCCTAAGTGATATATTATAAGCTAGCCCAAGTGACTTAGTTGTTGGGAAAGTTAAATGAGGTAAACTAGTGATCCAAATAAATTAATGTATGAGCCCAAATAAAAGTAAGTTAGAAGTCCACATTGAATCTAATTTAGCAATCCAATGTGGAGTCCAATTGAAAGCAAGTATTGGTGTGGTATATATACATGTTGGTGTATATATGTATAAATAATCATTTGGGAGATAAAAGAAAATAAAAAATGGGGGGTAAAACAAGGCCATTTGGCCGGCCAAAATGGGCCCCATTTGGGGTGGATTGTAGCTTTGCTTTTGCTTAAGAATTACTCCATGTCATAGTAGTTCAACCACTTCACCAACTCTACAACAACTCTAGTCATTTCACCTAGTCAATCCATAGTATAGTAAGCATGAATTAAGCTCTTAATTGACTATCATTGGTTGATTAGGAGATGTTAAGTAAGTCTAGAGGAGTTCTATAAATAGGGAGCTTTTATGTCTTGAGCAAGAGTTGGCTCATTTGTTTATTCTTCTATGTTCCAAAGAGAGAAAGTGTAGAGAGAAAAGAGTAAGTAAGTTTGTGAGTTGGAGAGCTTGTTAGTTAAATTACCAAGAAGGTTTGCTAGAGAGCATTTTGGGTAGAGAAGAAAGAGGCAAGAAAGTGGTTTAGCATAATCTTAGCACACTTCATCAAGTTCGAGAACATTAAGGTTTAAAAGTCTCTCAAAACCCTAGCTTGTTATTTCTTTATATAAGTCTTGAGATATGCTTGGTTATAGAAGAATCTATGTGAAGAAGATCTATGGTTAAATATGTTTGATATGTGTTATACCATGTTTTGTACGAAAAATAATGGAAGAAAAGGTTTTATAAGCATATTTTGTTTTAAAACCCTAGTTGGTTAGATGTGATTTATGATATAAAAGTTATTTACGTGATTTTTGTGTCTTGTATGCTAGATGGGTTTGTTTCAGTCATAATAAAACATGAATCATCAAAAACGAAGAAGTTATGAGATTTTTGGTAAAAAAAGGTCATTTAGAAACCCTAGGTGGTTGATATTGATTTTTATTATCAAAAATAATTTTGAAAGTTATTTGATTCTTGAAAATTTGAAAAATATTAAGTTATGAAAATAAAAAAAAACAGATTTGAAATCATTTGATCATGTGTTTTGCATATTTTATGAAAGAATGAACAAAATAAAACAAGTTAGGAAAATTAGGGTTTTGAATAAATGAACTACCGTTGCAGAGACATTCTGCGGGGGACTGCCGCGGCGTTGGTAAGGACCGCTGCAGCAGTGGTCCTGAATTTTTAAAAAATTAACTTAATTCAAGCGGATCGGATCGATCCAAATGGGTTGGATCGGATCTTATGAGTATAAATGGGTCAAAAAATATAATTTAATATAATAATAATATTTGACAAAATTTAAATATTATTAAATGAATAATAATATTAGTAAGAGTATAAAATATTAATAATATTAATGAATGAATATTTTAATAATATTAATAAATGATAAAAATATTATTAAATAGTTAATAATATTAATAAGTGAATAAAATATTATTAAATGCTTAATAATATTAATAAATGATAAAAATATTATTAAATGATTAATAATATTTATAAAGGATTAAGATATTATTTATTAAATAATATTATTATAAAGAGTGTAAGACATTATTAAAGGATTAATAATGTTAATAAGTGTTTGAAATAATTAAGAGATTAAGAGGATTATTACATGATTAATAACATTGATGATTGAATAAAATATTATTAAAATAATTAATAATATTCGTAAATGATTAAAATATTATTAAATGGTTAATAAAATTTATTTATAGTTAAATAAATTATCGAATGTGATAATATTAAGATGTGATTAAGTGATATTTATGTGACTAAAATATTATCAAAGGTTGATAATATTACTACATGATTAAAGGTTATGATTAAATGTTAGATGATTTAAGTGTTGTATAATAAGGATATGTGATATACTGACTAGTGGTAGATTAACGTGTTAAATGTTAGGTCATCTAAAGGAAGTTAATTAAGTTGTGTAACAGTAGTCAGCGGAACAGACAATTTCTCTGAACCTAAACTTGTATTTATATTTGTAAGTTCTTTTAAATCTTAATTCAATTATTATTATGCAAATTATTCTGAAACTCAAACCGTTTCATTACGCAAGTTATTTTAAACCTACAATTGTTTTATTGTTCAAGCTGAATTAATTGTTGATAATTATTCCCAATCATAATTGTTTATTAGTATTCGCACGTATGGACATTCACATGTCTTGTTCTAAATATGAACTGGTTAAGAAATAGGTCTATGCCAATTGTTTCGGCTAGGCATTTGCGCGTATTAATTCATTACTTGGAATATTTTTGAAAAACTATCCAAATCAGTGGTTGGTGCGGACTCGTATAGTAAGACTGAGTAGAACAACTGTAACGACCCCAAATCCGGGTTCCTTGAACCCTAGACTTGGTACGTCACGATACATCATCTTCATACATGTTCTATAACTAATGCGGAATATATAAACATAAATTGTTTATTCTACAAAATTTTCCCAATGTTTCTAACCTTAATTTACATGTATACCTTTAGATTCATAAAAAGGTTTACAAAATTACTTACATCATATAACAATTTAGTTATCATGCATAATACTATAATCTTATCTTTTGCTTCTGTCTCTGTCTCTCCTCGGACATTCGTATTATTCTGAAATTTGTTATCATGATATAGCAAGAGTGAGCAACGACTTTGCTCAGCAAGTTTAAATACAATAACGATATATCATGATTGAAAGAAAGAATAAGCTTTTGAATTTTCAACAATATAATAATTGTGAAAGAGTACGAATTATAATTTCAATAATTGAATGACTGAATCAATTAATGTTGAGTGTCAATAATGACCATGAACAAATTTAACTGAACCTTATGGTAATGAAGGTGATCAGCCTTTCATACCTGATGAACACATGCAACATGCACTATGTGCGAATCAACAATTTAAAGAGGTGGAATAATTATACAGAATTAAACCACTAGCATGCTTGAAACATAATAACTTGAGTTCGAGTTAGGAACTTGAATAATAAAATAATATATCATGCTCGAATATAAATTGAGTAGGGTTTAGGAAACTTGCCTGTCTGCTCAGCTATAATAAGTGTCTAGCTTTAACTAACTGGCTTTGAAAGACCTAACATTAATAAAGTTGGTCTAATAATTAGTACGGCGTATTTGCACAACTATACGCTTACTAAGGAACTTATCTACCATATAAGTACTAACACATGATATACATCAGTCAAAACAATATTATTAACCTTATAGACCCTCAATTATATTAGGTTAATAATTTAATAAGTTAGAAAATAATTTTCTCAAGTGTTAAACACTTATTAAACTATTAAACAATTTATTATAATTGTTTAAACAAAAGAGTTAAAAGACATTTTCTTTATTCCATTAAATCTAATTTTATTTAAATACTATATATCATTAATTAAATAGTAAGTAATTAACTACCTTTAGTTATTATTTAATAATAAATAATAACTTACTAGATTTATTTATTATTTAAAATTAATCAAATAATAAATAATTATATTATATTAAAAATAATCAAATATCTTTAGTTATTATTTAATAATAAATAATAACTAATTAACTAGATTCATTTATTATTTAAAGTTAATTAAATAATAAATAGTAAAATTATATAGTAAATACTCAAATATCATTAGTTATTATTTAATAATAAATAATAACTAACTGAATTTATTTATTATTTAAAGTTAATCAAATAATAAATAATTAAATAATCAATCTTAGTTGTCTTTAATTATTATTTAATAGTAATTAAATAATAATTAATTAATTTATCATCCTTGTTTATTATTTAATTTTAATTAAATAATAAATAATTAATTTAATCATAAATTCAGAAGATATAATATTAAACTAACTAGATTAATATTTAAAATATTTAAATATTAATCCTAAATATTTATTATATTTGAACAATATAATATTAAACTAACTAGATTAATATTTAAAATATTTAAATATTAATCCTAAATACTTATTATATTTGGAAAATATAATATTCAATACCTAAATATCATTTTTGTATTAATAATATTTTTGTTATAATTTTAAATTAATTTTTAAACATTTAAATTAATTTAAATTATCCAGAATGACATTTCCGTAAATAAGTTGAAAAACCGGACCGATGGCAATTTCGTAATTAATCAGAAAACCGAACGGAGGGGCAAAACTGTAATTTCGGCCGAAAACTGTCGCCCGCGCATTGCGCGAGCCTAACTCTAACAGGCTCCAAAACGGTGCCGTTTTGGAGGTCTGTCTGCTGCCTTCCGCGCTTACGCGCGGGGACTGTTTATTTATACACAAAATGGCGTCGTATTATACCGCGTTTATTTTTTAGGAAACCGCTGGCGCGCATTGCCCGACCAGCCATTTTTTTTTTCTTCCAGCAGATTAGCTACAGTACCCACTTTAATGAAAATTATACCTTCAAATAAACTTTAACTCCTCAATAAAAATCCAAAAAAATTACCAATCACTTAATATCAATTTATAACATGAAAATTTAATTTTTCATGATTTAATATTAAAAAATTTTATAAAAATTTTTACATCACATAAACTACCACAAATCATAACTTTTTATGTATAACTCCATTTTGAGTGATTCAAACTTTATTTTTCTCATAATTTAATGTTCTATAATATTATAACATTAAATCTAAATTCTATAAAAATTATTTTTGGATATTATTTTGAGACTTGATTTAACACCACCAAACACATGTTTTTAGCATATAAATTATACCAAAATACAAACCAAGCATATTAAACTCAAGAATGACATAAATATTACTACTACATATTATTAACTACATTAACATGTTTATACTCACATGTTGGTTTATTTAATTTAAAAACAAACTACAATTAAAATAATCATTACCTTGTTTCAATGGATATTTTCATTTTTCTTCCAAAATAGGTTGTGAATGGCATGAACTAACTTATGCTTTCTTCTTCTTCCTTGAAGTTCCACCCAAAATCTCTCTCAAATATTTATCCTCTCAATATTTTGCTCTCAAGACTTAGAAGATGAAAGATAGAAAATGAATAACAAAACTCCTAAATTGTAAGTATACTTACAATTTAGATAGATATAAAATCTATATCTATTAAAATTACCATCATGAGAGTAGTTGGAGACTTGTGCAAGAGATTTAAGCCAATGACTAAGTGGGTGAAAAGAGGTATGGTTCATGGACTAAAAAAAAACCATACAAGCAACCTTAATTTAATAAATGAAAATAAAAATAATAAAAAGTAAACATTGCACTCTCTTTAACTCCTCTTGCCGGCAACATCTATCATCTTGTCCCAAAAAAAATTGTCATAACTCACTTGTTTTTTTTTTTTAAATAAATAATAGTTTAAACAATTTAATTTCAAGTGGGCTCAAGCTTTGGGCTTTATTTAAAATACCAATTGGGCTCCTATTAAAATGTTTGAGCTACTAATTAGTCAAGTCCATTTAATTTATCATTGGACTATTTAATTATAACTCAAATGATTAATTATAAATTTTGTTACACATTAATTATCCAATCCATAATTAAATAATAATTGAATTGATTAATTAATTAAATACTCTAACCCATTAATATTAAATTACTAAATGGACTAATAATATTATTAATAATGTTAATTAATTATCATATTCATTAATTTATAAAATTTAATTCACGCATTATATTCAATTTAATTGAATATTTAATTAATGACAACTTATTAATTATTTTGATATTAAAACTTTAGAGTGTGTTCGCTAATAATAATATATATAATCTATATATATTATTTATACACATTACTTTACCACAAAAACAATTTCACAATAAATTATGAAATTAAAAATAAATACAATATATAATTTAATATATATTATTTACGCCATAAGTTAAATTATTTAATACATTTACATTAAATAATTTATTTCTCATCAATTATGAAAATAATTCCATTTACCCGAAAATACATTAAAATAATAATATATTTACTCAATTTCTTATTTAAATAATTTATTAAATTATTTAATTAATATTACACAAATAATTGTATAATTCAATTTCTCACTCTCATAAATCATTTACAATGATTTATTTAATTATAGAATATATTCATTTAATATATTCAATTACTATTTAAAATTACTCAATTAATTTAATCCCTTTATATATATATATATATATATATATATATACATATATATATGAAATTAAAAATTGTACATATATACAATTACTATTCTCACTTAATTAATTCAACTACTTTATATAATTATTCCTCACAAATAATTTATCAATAATTTGCATAAATATTGATTAATGAATATAATCAATATATTAACTAAATTAATCCCACATTAAACCTTTTAATTCAAATCGGATTAATTAAATATTAATCCCTTTATTTACCATAAGTTATTTAACCATTAAATTATGTTACTAAATATGCACATACATATATTCATATAGATACATATTTAATTTACATGCAAACACGTCGCATAATTACATAACTCCACTAATTAGTTTTCTTAATTTAATTAGACTTGCTATTAGTCAAGTTCATTGAATTATCACTGTACTTGCTAACTTATAGAAAAATTTTGATATCCCCATGTCTAAGTTAGTCCATTAAATTTAATTTGGACCTCTATTTATCTACCACTGCTAGGTTATCAAACTCCAACCTTTATTAAATATTAGATATTTTAATACTAATTCATTTAAATATCCAGTATATTACAACAACCCTTATAATGGGGTATTCTCTATTGAAAATGAAAAATCTTTGTGCACACTATAGCTAAATGTTCTGCATATACATCGGATATAAGATGTCTGATCCCCTCAAGTGTCCAGTATGTGTGTTTACAGTTTTATAATTGTTAAGTACTCCCGAGGCAATCAGATATGCCCTAGAAAACCCTCCTTACTTCTGGGATATTCAGTTCAGAACTGGAAAGTTCTCATGTATGTTTTTGGTTTCTTTTGACCAACTCAGCATTAAATATTCTGTAAATTCTTTTATTGAATATAGTACGTATGTTGCTTGCCTTCACAATTATTGTATATTGTTGAAGTTCCTAAAGGAGTAATTCTTTTTCATTCATGATATATCTTCATTGCTTATCTAAACTTGCTGAGTAAAGTAGTTGTTCACCTTTGCTATATCATGAACTAATTTTCAGTGAAGCCCGAATGTTCTGAGCAGGACAAAGGCAAAGGAAAAGCAACCGAGTAAATTGTGTAAAAGCAAGTTTATTGTTATTATATGTCATAAGTAACTCTTTTATGTATTTGAGATATTATATGTATTTAAGGTTAGTGAAATCTGGGATAATGGAACGTTTTGTAGAGAAATTATTTATATTTTTCGCAAGTTATTGAAAGTTAAGCTTATGAATGTTGTATAAGTATTGAATCATAAGCACTAAACTCGAGATTCAAGAGACCCAAATTTGGGGGCATCACATTACTATTCTTGCATCCAAATTCGATGATTTGTGCCATGTCGGATGAGCAAAATTTGTTTTCTCTAATCACTACATGTACTAAATTGTAACAAACAAAAGACAATCAATACGAGGGTCCTTCATAACCACGTTGATTTCTTCTTTAGTTTTTGATCCGCGATTGTATTATTTGAATAACAATGGGGTTTGGGAATAATAGTGAAAATGGAGATGAAGGTAGTTGTTCAAAAATGGTGAGAGTGTAAAATTTAATTTGTTAGGAAGAAGATGAAGCTCCAAAATTATATGTGTGAATTTTAGGTTTGCTGATTTGGTTTTTTTTCTTCTTCTTTCCTTTTATCATCTTTTTGCTTATGTTTCTTTGTAATCAATTTGGGAAATATATCTCAAGATAAAGATGAAGAAGAGGAGAGAGAAAAAAAACTGTAATCAATTTGGAGAATATATTTAGGGTTTCAATTCGGGATGATTCAATTTGGGCATATGTTTTCTGGATTGAAGATGAAGAAATGGAGAGAGAAAAACTGTTTTTTTGGGTTCAAGATAGGTAAGTGGAGAGAAAAAGAAAAGAAAAAAATTTAGTCGATGGCAAAAAATTCACATTGAATTTTTTAAGTTATGAATTTGAAGTGATGTGACTACTAATTTCTTTCCCATGTCATTTTCTTGAATTTTTTATTTTTATAAAAATACCATGTAGATAATTAATAGACAAACATCCAATTAATTAATAGAATTGTATAATCTTAAAATTTTAATTAGTTAAATGGGCTGATTACATATTTTTAAAGTTTAATGAGATAATGCTTATAACTTGACAACCACAGTAAGGCAAAACTCATTTTTGTCTAATAAGTTTTATTTAAAGATGGAATGAAACTGAAACATTTTTGAAAATTACTATTCTATCCACACTAAACTGCCAAAGACGTGATAAGTAATCATCAAGATATGGGCAAATTAAAAAGTAATATTTTTTGGATTTTGGGAGTTTAAGTGCAAATGGAGATCTTTAATTATGAAATTAATTTTATAGGAATTGTGAAAAAAAAATATCAACTAACTGCCAGCTTCCTTACTCCGCTTTATAATAAAGGAATTGATATTTTTACAAATAAATATGATAGTTTCACAATTTTTCTCTCACGTGAGTAGTAAATGAGTTTCACATTTATGTTGGAGAAATTTTATAAAAAAATCAATTTTTACCTGTGAAAATAATAATTTTCTACAATAAATAATAAATGTGTCACATATTTACATGTGTGAATAATTACAATAATTTTTTTAAAGTATTTATATAAAGAATTGTGGAATGTGATAAGTAACATTTAATTACAACTACATCAAACAACATAAAATGCGAAACAAGTTAGACCAAAAGTAACGTTAACCCCACTTTTCCACTTTATATATAAGAGATAGAAAGGTAATAACGATTACTCTTGGCATTACATAATGTGTATTCAGTTTTAAGAAAATATAATAACTACTAGTTATAGGAAGTGATATTATTGAAGATAGAATAGGTTTAGAAATCGAGAAAAATTAGTGGTATGGATAGGTTAAAAAAATATTATTCCCTCCGTCTCAGGATAAAAGTCTTGATTGACTTTTTGTGGGTAATAAAAAAGTGAATAAAATGACAAAATTGTTCATATTTAAATTATCATTTAATTGCATAATTTTTTGAAAATGACCAGGGGTTAAATGTAGAACAAGTTACTGTACTATAGACCAACTTACAAGTAGGACACTAATTTTTTTTCTTACATTCAACTCACTAAACTGTATTTTACTAACAAACTGTTAACAATTCTGTTAACTCAGTTAACTTTAAACAAAAATTAACAATACAACAACTGACGTGTAAAAAAAGTCCTTATGTGGTAAGGAGAATCCTACGTGGCCATCATTACATGGATATAGAGGGAAAAACTCCCTCTCAAACTATCATATAGATCCCACATGTTAGTTAGAAGCTATATGAATTGTTCTAGCTTGCTCTTTTCAGAAATTTGAACCCTAAGCCAAGCCTTCCAAAGTCGATCAGTAAATAAAAATATATACTGAGCAATCCCTAAACCACCCTAAACTTGATCAATTAATGGGTGTAAATTTGATTGGTTAAAGTCGATTGAAGGTTGTTTGACATTAACAGTCCTATTATGGTCCCTTTTTGTCCTCTTTTCTGAGTTTGATGATGTTTTTTATTATTTGTTATCGTATTGTCCATTTGCTTATAAGCCTTAGATCTGAAGTGACTTCTTCTTCTTCTTCTTCTTTTTCTTCTTTGTCTTTGTCTTTTTCTTTACTGCTTCTCTACTTTTAAGATTGATAAAATCCTTTTTTATTGAAATATATCCCACATGTATGCTCTATATTTTCACAAACATAAAACTGGAACACCGCATGCTCTGTTTTTAATTATTTAATGTATTTATTTATTGTAGATGGATACTATTGTTCAATTTAATGTATATTATGGTGGAAAGTTCATCTATGCTCCTTTATGTGAGCATATGAGAGGTAATGTTCATCACATGCCACGTTTTGATGTTGATTATATACATACTTCTGCTATAGATGGCTTAGCTACTGACCTTAACTATCATCCCAAATCAACTGTTTATTTTAAAACTGATGGAATATATATTAAAAATGAGGTTAGACTTGTTTATGAAGATATTAGTATAAGAGATATGGTTAATATTTGCTTGCCACATAGGGTAATTGATGTTTATGTAAATCATGTTTTATCATTTAATATTGAACGACATCACTTAGTTTTTAGTTGAAACATCATATTCATGGTTGATCCTTATCCTTTATATAAGTTCTTATATGAGATTCTTACATAAGGAGTGAACTCAATCATTTTAAAGTTTCATCATTGTCAATTTAACCTAACAAAGCTAATAACATAAAAAGTTCATGTCTACACTAAATAAGATTATGCCACATACTATATCATAAAGGAGGACAACAAAGAAACCCTCAGGTCAAATAAGAAAATTGGAGGCTTTGTCTTATGAATTTAATTGTTTTGTTTCAACGAAAAATGGATTACTGTGCAAGATTTAGTATCATAAAGGAGGACAACAAAGAAACCCTCAGGTCAAATAAGAAAATTGGAGGCTTTGTCTTATGAATTTAATTGTTTTGTTTCAACGAAAAATGGATTAATGTGCAAGATTCTCATTGAGGTTGGGCGTGAGATGAATTAGTCAAGAATATGACTTAATTAAACAGAAAATTAGATTAATGTGATGTAAGCAAACAAATTTAAAATATAGGGACGCATATTAAAAAAATGTAGAGGACAGGGAACAAAATGAATTCGGTGAGAAGTTAAAACTTCATTTTATCTTTTTGTCCGCCCCCACTCTACATTCTACTTCCTCCCTCCCCATCATCTAATCCTCTTCTCCCACTCCACTGTGACTTTGTTAAACCCTATAAAACTGGTCTCCAACTGGTAACCAATCCCCAAAGCAACAATCACAGAGGAGGAGCATTTAAGAAATAAAACACCATGAGCCCCTCAATTCTAATCACGCAACCTTCTTCTCCGCACCCGACCACCCTCTTCTCTCCATTCCTCAACCCCCGCACCCCTCACCGTATCACAACATTAACACCAAACCCCCACACCTCTCTCTCTACAAAACATCACCATCATCACCGGCACAGATGCAGATACGGAATAAAAATCTCCACAGTGCGTTGCTCTTCTTCATCCGACCAATCTCCCCCCACTTCAGTTCCTCCCAATGTTTTATTCGGTGGCAAGAAAGAACTCTCCGGAATTCTATCAATTGTCGACGCTATGTCACCACCTGTCAGGATAGTCAGCTCCGTTCTTATTTTTGCTGGTGCTGTGGCAGCTGGGTATGGGTTAGGCCTCCGTTTTGGTGGTACTCGGAACGCCAGTTTGGCTGGAGCTGTTGCGCTTGGGGCTGCCGGTGCCGGGGCTGCCTATGCTCTAAATTCTTCTGTTCCTGAGGTTGCTGCAGCGAATTTGCATAATTACGTGGCCGGTTGCCGTGATCCTGCTGCTTTAAAGAAGGAAGATATACAAGCCATTGCTACAAAGTCAGTGATAATATGTGCATATATATATATACATATATATACCTATATTACCCATATATATGTATGTTTTACTGTGTATTAGATTCACTGCATCCTTAAATTCACTATATTACACCCAACTGCAAAATCAGTACTGTGGATTAAATCTAGGCTTTTTCATTGAAAATCTGTTTGAGGAAAGTTAACATGTTTTGGCTTCTGGCCTTCTGGGTGATGAGGGCAATTAACCAAGTATGTCCTTAGAATATTCTCTCTCTTGCTAAGCATTACTAGCAATGCCAGAAATGGGATTCCTTAAACCTGGATCAACAACAAACAAATCCGCGTCAAATTCTAGTTCTACTATCAGGTTTTGGTTTAGTGTGGGGACACTTTGATTAGATTCCTCTTGGGTCGGGACATTATTAGTTGACATTTGAGCAGATTCAACAAAATGAGGTTTGGATGCGGATCAAGGATGTTTATTTCTCATAAAAAAAATTTATTCAACCTGATTCAAAAAACCCAAATTCAAGTCCACAAGATCACAATCAAATACAAATCATAAATAAATCCTCATAAACATTTATAAGCAATTCAATAAAATCAATTTAAACAAAACTTACATATCCTAACTAGAATGAAACATGGCTAAAAAAAATATAATGTTTTGGCCCTTCTGGTAGTTATCGCCAATAAAGTAAAATAGGTTTGAATAATCTAATTTTGAATTAAATTTGAAAATTTAACCTACAGTTTTGGGGGACAAGGAAATAGATGAATGAAAAGGATTTTTATACAACATAAGAGGAATATGAAATACAAATTAACATCAGAATAGATTGGAGAGAGAGATGAAGAATACCTTCAAATTTATCAATGGAGATTGAAACGAGAAGTCACAAAGAGAGAGAGAGCGCTTAGAGAAGTTTTGTTAAATTAACTGATTAATTTCTAATTAGTGATATCTTTTAATCTTTGGAGTAATTCAAAGAAGTAGACAACCAAAGGAGTAGAAGAGATTTGGAGAGGAGCAGATGAGTGATTAATAGTTGAGAGAAGACTGTCGAGGCAGAGATGCATTTGCATGTCTGACTTTGGGTAAACCTAGTTTTCTTTTCTTTTTCAAAGGTGGGCACCAACACTTTAACTAAATACCCTTATAGTAACAAAGGTTATACAAAATTAGGTGTCACTCCCCCACCCTAGATTATCTTATACATAGCATCTAATATTAATCATTAATATCGTTATTAATGTTGTTTTAAGAGCTTATGACTCATTGTAGACCACCACTAGCACATGCAAACGTCATGAGAACTTATATACATTTTTGGTATTAAAGTTAAGATTTTATTTGTAATTAAGTCATTTTGACATTTTCTTTAATGTTAGACTAAGGTATTAAAAATTTCTAACTTAAATTCTTGACATCCTCGTTAGACAAAGTAGGCCCACTCTACCATAACCCGTCTATAGTGGGATTCACATCAACTCCATCTATTGCTTACTTCCCACATGATTTACCAAGTTTTTTCAGTACGCATTCCCTCGCGGGGACGAGTAAACCATAAAGTGCCACACAGTTGTAGTATGAGCCTATTAGGTCATGTCTGGTAGACTAGGACCATTTGAAACGATGCAAGCTTGAATTGAGACTAGATTAAGGCTCTATCATTGTCCCTAGAATATTTCAGTCATCTTGAGCACCACAATACACTTAGAAATATGATAAGTTATTGGTACTCTTTGTATTAGAGTTGAGAACTTGTACGCTATTTAGTCAATTGCACATGTTTCAATTTGAGGTTGGGGTATTACAATCTCCCTTAAGTGAAATCCTTGACAGACTTATCCCAACACCCTTTTGGTATGGGGTGCATATCTGCTACCTTTACTGTTACCTCCCTAGGGGATCCACCAAGCTTCTGTGCCACATGTCCCCTCATGGGTAATAGTGAGTAGAGTATCATATGGTCGTAGTACTTGGTTGGCTTTGATACCATTTGCGACTCGAGCATGAACCGCTTATATCAAGGCTTAATTTATTGTCCCAAGAGCACTCCTACTCAAAATTTGTGGCTAATTATTGGTATTTCTTCGACCTCAAGACCTATATACAATTCAGTCCATCACTACATCCCCACATGTTTCCATGTGGGATTGGGTTATTACAATGTATGTATATCGAAGCTTGTTCTTTGACTCTCTTTCTCTTCATATGTGTGTGTGTGTGTGTGTTTGCTGAAATATACAAATTTCCTTTACCATGGTTAGTTGCCTCTTTCTCATCATGTTTATTCCTCCTTCCTCTTCTTCTTGCTTAACCTTTCAGATATGGTGTTAGCAAACGGAATGAAGCATTCAATTTAGAGCTGTGTGATATATATTGCCGGTAAGTAGAAGTTATTGGGTCATTAATGGTGGCATACGTGGATTGTGAGTTTAACTTCTTTTTGTACTTCCCCTTGTTATGCTTTTTTCTTCCACCTATGCATATTGCTTTTCTTTTTGGCTCTTGTTAATTTAGTCATTATTGTTTCGAGCATCAATGGTTTAAGTAGTTTATGTTTCAAATTATTTTGCGAGATCCTTTGACATATTGTAAGCTCTGCTCTGTTAGGTATGTTTCTTCTGTGCTTCCTCCGGGAAGTGAAGCTCTCAGAGGTGATGAAGCTGAAGCTATTATCAAATTTAAAAATGCATTGGGCATCGATGACCCAGATGCTGCTTCCATGCATATGGAGGTATTTTTTTCCAGGACTTATTTGTTGCTATGCTCAATATGATAATGCCTATGCTCCTAGAATAGGTTTTAAGTTCCCTAACTCTTCTACTTTTTTGGCTGCTTAGATTGGTAGGCGAATTTTCAGGCAAAGGCTTGAAACTGGCGATCGTGATGGTGATATAGAGCAGCATCGGGTATGTTACTTATGAGTTTTTTTTTCTTTTTCTTATGATGATTTCTGTATCTACTGGGCTCCTTGGGACCGTAAACACATATATGGGGCTTGACCATTATTGTTTCATGCAGGCATTTCAGAAGCTGATATATGTTTCTACTCTTGTTTTTGGTGAAGCATCAGCCTTCCTTCTACCTTGGAAGCGTGTCTTCAAGGTTACTGATTCCCAGGTACTCAAATATTATACATTACCCTTTAAGTTGTTTTTATTTATTTATTTTTATAAATATATTGCCATTTGTGGTGCTGTCCCTTCGTGGAGACACGATGTCGGCATTGTTATCATCTTCTGCAATTTTAGTTTATATTACATGATAGGGATCCTGCACAGTTTATTATGCCTTTCTATTTTTTCGCGTGTTCATCTCTTTCTGTCCATCAGGTTGAGGTTGCTGTTCGCGATAATGCTCAGCGGTTGTATGTCTCCAAGCTAAATTCAGTTGGGAGAGGTAAATCACCATCTATGGTTGCTTTAGCATTATGTATTACTATTATATTGTCTGAGATAATTTCTGTAGTTGGCCCAAATAAGTCAATAACCAACAATGTTTCATTGAATATCATGATTTATAATTGTCTTAGCAAATAATTATTTTTAAGTAACTAACGACTGGAGAAAAACCCCAAAAGTTCAACAATTGTGAATAACAATTCCGATAATGAAGTGATCCTTACATAAACACTTGGCGTGGAAAAATGATCTGATACTAGAAAAATAAAAAATAGCAAAAAATCCCAAAATCTAGAACCTTTAGTAGACAGAGGGACTTCAGTTTGTTCGTATCGTTGTCAGCATTGGGCTCACCGCCCTGATCCTGACCGTTGTCGGTGCACTATGCCACTTTGCAAAAGGAATCCAAAGAGCAAAGCTAAATGATACAATCTCAACATGAAACTTTAATAAACTTAGAGAAAGAAACATCTTAAACCATATAAGGGGAAAAAGAAAGAATTGAGACTTTGGATACCCAAAAACTATTTCTGGTGATTTGCATTCTCTCTTTTATTTTGTTCATTTTTTCCATTCTATCCATCCATCCCTCTCTCTCTCTAGCTATGTGTGTTTCTCGTTATATTTTCTGCCCCTCTTTGTTTTGTTGACGACTGAGGACTCTCCAAATGTGTTTGACACTAAGAGTGGCACTAATTTCAGTATAATGGGTAAGCCACAGTGATATTGAGGAGCTATCCTGTATAGTCTGTAAAAGAAAAATTGATTCCTTGAGAGACGGCCAGAGAGAACAACATAAACCCACACAGCCACACTAGAAAAAAAGCAACCTATTATTTGGGAGAAATTAACCTATTGTGAGTGGGATGAGAGAATGTTCTATGAAACAATGTACTTATGCTCAAAGAGATGCCCCCAGAAATTGGTGATGAAAAACAATACAATTGAAGTACATAAAATACAATTAACATAAATACACAATAGGATTGAAAGGAACAAAAGAAACCCTACTCAATCGAGTCAAAGAAATACTATGAACTTTACAACGGATGAGAGGAGCCGTAGAATGGTGAGAGAAATTAACTCATAAGAAGAGATGGAGATGCCTTGGGTTCAGATCATAAGGTTTTTAGATATTGAGGGATATATACATATATCTATAGATGTATGTAGATAGATAGATAAATTTGATAAAGTGATATACCTATGTATGCTTAGGTAGGTTTCAACAATATGCGTATGCTTTGATTATACATTGTCTGCTAACTTTATTTGTAGTTAACATCAATAAATGTTGGTGCTGTACTTTCCTATAATCGTAATATCTTACCCTGTTTCATCTGAGTTTTCAAACTTGCTGTTTCTAAGACTTTTTGTAACAAGAGTTGATGCATCGGGCAGATATTGATGTGAAACAGCTTATTAGCCTGAGAGAGAAGCAAAAACTCTATAGACTTTCTGATGAGGTATCCTACGAATCATGTTGTTATTATAAAGCTGTGACCTTATTGATGCTTTGTAGTTGTTTCATATAGTATGTTTGAGATTTTGCAGCTTGCTGAAGAATTGTTTAGGGATCACACACGAAAGGTTGTCGAGGAAAACATATCAGCAGCCCTTCTAACACTAAAGTCCAGGACAAGAGCAGCGTAAGTTCGCAACTACTTGATTCAAGGGAAAACACAAACTCTCTATTATACCCAAAATTACAAAACTAATTGATAGTTCTTTGGAATTAAAATACTGACATAAAAGTTTGTCACAAAGAAAGAGTAAATTCTTATAACATAATTGTATGAAATTTACCATAAGAACTGGTAGTAAAAGACACGTGTGCAAGCTCATCCTTTGATATTGCAGTTTTTCTTTTTTAATTTTTTTTTCAATTTTTTCCCACGATACAAGTTATGTTTCATTATACCATCTAAAAGGTGGGTTTATCCATCAGGCAAACCAGGCATCCTATAGAAGAGCTTGATAAGCTACTGGATTTTAATACATTACTTGTCGCCTTGAAGAAGCATCCGGATGCCAGTTGCTTTGCTTGTGGGCTTGGACCAGTTTATTTGTTAGGTATGGGTGTTACTAAACTATTGCTTCGTTGTTCCTCATGGACAATAAATGTGTTCAGTTGTAGAGGTACCCTAAACTGACAGGTGGATTTAACATCAAATTTTGCGTAGGTGGTGAGTATGATGGTGAGAGAAAGATGGACGACTTAAAGCTCCTGTATAGAACATATGTGACAAATTCCTTGTCAAGTGGTCGCATGGAAGAAGAAAAGGTCACACAGTCAATTTCATCGTCCCTATTCATAAATAAATATATATATATATATATATATATATATATATATATATATATATATCGTATATCGTATATCTTTTGTGCATTACCTTATTTATTTATGAACATATTTCAAAGTTGAAGAATGATTTTTCTCGCGTTCTTTCTACTTTCTAAATGTTTTACTCTTGTAGTTTGTTTCCATTTGATATAGATTCTCACAAAATTGGCATACTAATCAGAAAGAGGTTGTATCAAAAGACTTGCAAACAGTAAAGCAATGCCTCTATACTTTCTGGAAATTGATAGACTTAATATTTCTTGCTTTATCGTGAATTTCTTTATGAATATTGAATAAATTTCCTACCTTCATCTGTACAGTTTGCCATGTTTGCTAGTGGTTCAGCACAAGTTCATTGCATGAAATATGCTTTATGTGACCAAGTTGAATCTACTTTCTCCCTTGATGCAGGACAAACCTTAGTTAGGGATTTAAAGCTGCCATAAATCAAAGAAAGATGTGCTAGGGGTTTAAGGACTTGGGATATTTTGTGATGGGATGAGTTAGGGTTGATTTTAGGATGAAAGCTCAAGCCAGTGTTACATGAAATGTGGATTGTTTTGTTTAATGGAATGGATACGGGTTCGCGGTATGCTTTACAAGTCAAAATGTGGATAGCTGTATACAGATGCTTATCGTTGGGAATTCTCTTAGAATCTAAGTGAAATAAAGCTAAATTTGAAAGAAGAATGATAAGTTACTGGTCTGGGCAGACCAGTTTGAGGGTTGTAGAACAGATTCGCTGGGCTTTATAAATATGTTTTCTTAAAGGTTTGAGTGAAAAAGTTCAAATCTGATTACAGAATTGAATGAGCAGAAAACAGAGGAGCAGGAGAAAACCTGAAGTCTCATTAGAAGCTCTTTTAGAGTCTAACGGGGAAGAATTTCATTGGAGCACCATTATAAGAAAGGAAGTACATGCTAAAATTTATTATTATTTTTTGACATTCAAATAAATACATTAAAGGCGCCAAAAGGGGTGAACCCGGCACACACACGGTATACAAAAGCATAGGCTTATAAAAAGGCAGTTTTATGGGTTATGGATGAAGGAACCCAAAACCGACCCTAGACAAAGAGCCTTCCGAAAGAAGATACCTACAATAGGCTTCGAAAATGTGCTCTCCTTTTAAATCTACAAAATGCACAATCAAATGCTGAGAAATATTATCACTCGGCTCTTTTCCAATTGTCCTTGCAATGCTTGCTTCCTTATGCTTTTCACATAATTAGAGAAAGTGAGAAACCTTTCTTACTTAGAGAAGAATTTCTGAAATCCTTTAACAAAAGAACTTTCTAAAGTTAATAATGTTGTATAATCCAAATAAATGTTTTCAGACCTGGACATCGAACCGGAAAGGGTACCTGGTAGATGGGTCATTGGTTCTGTCGAACCGTTATTGAACCAGTGTCATCATTAATATGTAATAAATAATAAATATATTAGTTATTATTATATATTATATATAATATTTAGTAAATATGTAAAATTAATCATTTTATCTAAAAAATAAAAAAAAAAACCTATTTGTACAATGTTTATTTTATAGTTTATACAATTCAAATAAGTATTAAATCTATATCAAAAGAAAGATATTAAATCATGCTCATAACACCAAATTAAAACTGAATACTGAATAGCTAGTAGTATGAGCTTACTTCAAATTAAAACTCTTGTTTTCATTTTCTTTCTTCCCAGTAGGTACTGATAACACCAAATCAAACTAAAAGGAGACCTAGAAATCTGGATAAATTACTATGCCCTTATAACAACAAGCACTCAAGCAGAACCCAAAAACCCAGTTTAACATACAACCTCCAATAAGGTTCCAGTTAACATAAAAAGAACTTCTAATCCCCCAGATTCTCATAATAATACTTCAAGGCTGGTAAATCTCAATCCCATCCAATCAAATCAGAGACGAAGACAATGTTTTAACACACCAAAAGGCGAGCTTTCATAGAATAACCCAATACAACCAAGAAGCTAAATCACAATAAATTTCATTTTTAGTATTGAGTACCAATTATGAAAGAACACACAAAACCCAATATTAACTCAAATGGGTTTTCTTGAAATATAAAAAGCAAAGAGATGATGGACACACCAGAAAATCAAAACCCCTAATTGAAACCAGTTAACTACTCCCCTAATTGGATATTACCTTGTTAAATGATCGGATCTTGTTGACAGAAGAGAGAGATGATGATTGATGGCTTCGTGGCGATGAGAGTGAGAAGTGAGAGAAATTAGGCGAAAATTAAGAAGTGCTGAGCCCCAATTTTTTTTTATATATATAAAGCTTGAACTGGTAAAACCCGTAAATCAGTGACCGGTTCACTGGGTCGTCCTATTCACTGGGTTTTATCTGGTTTTGACAAAAACTTGGCTATAAACCAAATCGGAGAACGGACCGGTTTCGGTTTTTACCGGTTGAATCGCTGGTCCAGTCCGGTTTTTAAAACCTTGATCCAAATGAATCCGTTAGCGCATCTCTAATAATATAGATACAATTATACAGATTAAAACCCAGAGTATCAAAATCCCTTCATTCTCATTCTGAAGAATTACAAACCTGTACCCTTGACCCCAAATATATATTTTTTACAGTAAAACTGATTTGCCACTTAGTAAAAATAAAGACTTGAATAAAACTTTTAAGATCTTTCAAATATAGTGTTCAAGTATTCGAAGAGGGCTTTGAACTCAATTATTTTCAAAAACTTTTGGCTTCTTGTAATTTGCTTTTGCTTTTCCTTCAGAATTTATGTAAAATGCATCATTCAATGTTTTAAATGTCAAGATCTCCAGATTGCTTTTTACTGAGATTTTTATTTGGGATGCTTGTTATGCATAATATTATTGTAAGTACTATCTTTTTAATTTTGCTTTATTTTTGCTTTCTTTCTGTAGCTGGCTGCATTGAACCAATTGAGGAATGTATTTGGTTTAGGTAAAAGAGAGGCAGAATCCATTATGTTGGATGTTACCTCAAAAGTTTATCGTAAACGTCTCGCTCAATCAGTAACTAGTGGTAACTTAGAAGCTGCTGATAGCAAAGCAGCCTTCCTTCAAAATCTCTGTGAAGAGTTGCACTTTGATACACAGAAAGCTGTTGAGATCCATGAAGGTAAGCTGTGGTGTAATATCTGACAACTATGCGATATCTGCTATTTTGAACACACTGCATGGACTTGTACGCATATCATACTCTGGGATTTGGCTTTCTTGTCAAGTTGGTGGACTTGTTCCATGGACACGTTTGTACCTTAAGATAAAAATCTGCCGCAGAAAGCATTTGAATTTTTCTCTATCTTTGCACAATGAAATATTGACCAATTGAGTTGCTTTAGTCATATACGTGTGAGATAAACATGAAAGAAAAAGGAACCCAAATACTATTTTAGTTTTTTGATACCTGTGCATAATTTTACATATAGTTGTAATATTAAGAATAGGTCTGATTTAGTCATGCTTAATATATCTAGAAATTTACCGACAAAAGCTTCAGCAAACTGTATCTGATGGAGAGCTCACTGATGAGGATGTTAAGTCATTGGAGAGGTTGCAGGTTATGCTTTGCATTCCTAGACAAACAGTGGAAGCAGCTCATGCAGATATATGTGGCAATTTGTTTGAAAAGGTAATCACTATGATCTGCTCCCTCTTTTTTTCCCCCCTGTTAGTATTATTATTTTTAATGCAGAGTACATTTTAGACTAAAAGACCATTGCATTGCTTCTGCCCTGAGGATATACCGGAGGACCACAGGTAGACTATTTGGACCAACAAAGATGATAACAAGAAATCTTACAGTTTCTGTTTCTGAGTACTCTATCATGTCATTCAGGTTTTGAGAAAATCAGAAAAGTTGTGGTTTCTAGAAATTCCTTTTTTTTACCAGGGTACTTGTTGTCAGGACTTCACCCGTCCTCCCGAAGTATATGTATATATATATACACAAACATATGCACACACACACACACAGAGAGATATGTATGTTAGAAATTGCAGAGAATATAGGGCTAAAGTAGGAATAGCCAGTTCAGGATAGTTATAAAATTAAGGCAACATGTGCCATAAGAGTAGTTAATGGGAAAAACCGTCTTTTCTTGTAATTTATCAGAGAATCCCTGTGATATCTATATCTATATATGTATTGAGCTAAGGCAACAGTAAGCATACATTGAAATGAATTAAAGTTGGGAGTTCTCACTCTAAACTCCATTATCTTCTTCCCCAAGTTTCTCCAGTGGAAGGCTTAACAGTTGGTATCAAATCATCGAATCTGGGCCAGCGTCTTCTTCTTCTTCTCAGTCTCACTTTATTCTCAATTATCAGTCTCCAGTTCTTCTATTTTCTCGATCTAACTCTTCTGTCTTTCTCAGTCTCAATTTCTTCTAATCTCTCCATTAAATTCCTCTAAACTCTTCAAAACTCTCCAATCATCACATATAATTCATACATCATCAAATGAGTCCCACAGTACCATTTGGAAGCAGTACAAGCAGCAGAAAGGAGTAAATCAAGCGACAAATTCACGGATGCTCTGTTCTGCGAGCTGATCTCCAAGGCTCCAACTAAGGATTTGGACACCAATTTGTAGTTGTTTACGGTAGCATTCACTTCTAACCAACTTGATTGTATCATATCTCTATAGCCCCGCTTTAAAATTGCATACAAACATCTATTCAATAGAATTGAAATCTGATCTATTCTTCACTAGGCAATATAAATTGTGATTTCTTCAATTTTATTACTTAGATCTGTTTGGGTATTGAATTTAAGTTTCTGTTTGTTCCTTCTACATCAAAACACATCGTCTACAAGGATCCATTCATCTTAATATACCATTTCACTTAATCGTCATTCTCTATGATACTCTCTGCTAAGTAACAACTTAAGGACTGTTTAACTCAATATTAGTTCAGTATTTATAGTTGAGTTGATTCTTTGAAAGCTTAAACACATTTATGTGCTCATTTACTCTCTTGAATCTCCCTAATCAAGGCTAGGTGGGTTTGCTCACTGCTAATCAAGATCATCTACTCCCTTAAGTAAGAGGTGTCGACATCCTCAATTCATTTCTAAATCTCAGGCTTATTTGTTCATAAGTTTCTAATTGTATTCCACGCTCTCAACATGACTGGATCATCGTCACAAAATCAGGAGAACCTCTTCCAACTGGACTTTAGCTACAGAGAATATACTAGTGACAAGCTCCAAAAAATGGAGAAGATAGATATGTTTATGGAGTATATCACTGAAATGTTCAGTAGTAGTAGGAGTCTAGAAAGAGAAGCTGAATTTTTGAAAATCCCTTTGGGGCTAGAGAAAGAGGTGGTGATAAGAGAACTACTCATGTGGTGCCAAATTAATACCAGGGGATTCTTTAGGAATCCTGAAGAAGTGGCAAAAGCTAAGAGTAAAATGGCCTATAAGGGAACCCTTCATATGATGGTGATGATGAAACAGAAGAAGATGAATCAAGCTACCACAAGGGATAAACTACAATTAAACAGACAAGGATGTTAGACACCTCAACCTGGTGTTCCCAAATCCCAACTTATATGGAAGGTGAAGAAGTCTTGGGATGGATCACAATGAGCATTTAAAACTTATTGAGTCGGTCATCATAGGAAAGCTTCCATATCTTCTGTAAATCTACATGGGATCCACAAGGCATGGTATGAATCTCACATGGTGGGGAGAGACAACATTACTTGGGCTGAATTCTTTGAAAGTTGTGGCTAGTTTTGGTGAGCTCGGAACTCTGAAAATGTCTTTGAGCAATTTAAAATACTCAAAATGACTCGCGACGTCGATGAATGTTATGACTGCTTTGAGACATACTAAAATGGTTCAAAGTGTCGGCCAATATGTGCGGCTGATATGTATCATCTGATATTGGTATGCAAGATACAATAATAATAATGATAGTAATTTTTTTTTTTTTTGTACAATAATGATAATAATGGTAATTTTTTATTTTTAATATTTCCCCCCTTACAATTTGCATCAAGAAATGTTAACAAGTGCAACAACTATGTATCATATGACTTAAATAATGTTATAGGTATTTAATGACAATTGTGTATGTATTCAATTCATTATTTTACTTATTTTTATTTTTGGTATATATATATATATATATATATATATAGATATATAATTTTGTAGGGCATATATGTATTTTTTGTTGTGTATTGCTTTTGATTCTGATACCAATACCACATCAAGAATTGACTGTCCGATACATCTTAAAATACTGTGACTTTAAACCTGCATAAAAAGGAAGGATGATGGACAAAATTCCTCAACTCTTAGGTTTTATTTGCGGGAAACTTTACTGGTGAGTTGAGGGAAGAAAAAAGGTGGGGGAACTCTTGGTCCCCCAAATTCTTCTGCAGGCTTATTAGCAAAGCTAAATCATATGAAGCTCCATCCAATAAACCTTACAAAAACTTTGCATCCTCTCTGACCACAAACCAGAGTGAAACCCAACCTAGTAGTGGTTCCAACAATTATCTAAAACACCAGAATCAGACCCCAGACTTTACCACCAGTGCACAAATTCCACTCCTAACTTATCCTAAGCCAGCTGCCACTTCCATCAGCACCAAACCTGTTGCTGCACCCCAAAAAGATGAAAGAAGGAAAAAAGGGCTTTGTTATTACTACTATGATAAAAGTAAACACTTACCAGTGAGCAAACCCCAAAGCCTGCATGATTGTAAGGGAGCAGCTAGAAGGAGAAAGCTATGAGCAGCCTCCTGATGCAGGACAGAGAAGAAGAAGACTAAAAACTTGGTTAGAATGTTATAACAGGTTTTGGAAGCCCATGAATGAGGCCTATAAATTAGAATTGTATTTTAGTTAGGAGTCATTTTAATTAATTGTAGTACCTTATTTAAGTTGTAATTATCTTTTAGAATCCAAATTAGATTAAGATACTTGTTTAGGAGTACTATAAATATGGTTTTAAACTTAATATTTGATTTCATTGATATATAATTATTTGAGCGTGTAATTCTCTGTGTGAGAAATTCTCTGCGTGAGACGGAAATTCTCTTCGTGAGACGGTTCCCCATTATTTGGTATCAGAGCTAAAAACCTGGTACTAAATTTTCTCTGCCATCCAAACCTTAACCCACCCTAATTTTCTGCCGCTGCACCCAAACCCTAAACCATCCTAACTTTTTGCAATCACCTCAAACAAAATCCTAAACCCATACCCATTTTCTGTCAAAACCCTAATTTTCTGTGAATCACAAATCTACCGCCTCCAACCCTAGCCGCTGCAACTAAGCCCCTGCCTTGCCATAAATTCAAAACAAACACCTAGCCCAAAACCAATCCTTTTTGACCCTTTTTGTCGCACTACCCGTAAAAAAAAACCGAAACCTAACCCAAACACAGCCACACCAAAATCACACCTTACCCAAACACAGCCACAGGAAAACCCAGTACAATATACATATATATATACCAATAATAGCCCTAAATTTCAGCCCAAAACCCTAGCCAAACACAACCCAAGTCGCAGCCCCAAATTGCAGCCAACACAGGCGAAAACAAAAAAAAAATAAAGAAAAGAATAGCGGAGAAGAAGCAGTAAAGACAAGGAAACTTGCCTGGAAAGAGCCATTGCTTCCGACGAGTCACCTGCCCTTTGCCGTGACAACAGCCGTAGCCTTAGCCATCATTCTCAGTCGATCCGACGACGCTCTAGACGAAGGAGCAACGAAAGAAACAGAATAAGAAAGAAAGAAAAAAGAAAGAAGCAGAAAAGAAGAAGAAAGGAAAAGAAGAGAAGCCCAACGCTGCTGCTGCTAATATGTGAAGTTAATATCTTGGCAAATTACATTTTGCACCCCAAGGTTTCGTATGAATTTTAAAATATCCCCTTAACTTTTAAATATTTAAAAATACACCCCTAACCTTTTATATTATTACATTTTAGCCCCTGAAGTTTCATTAATTTCAGCTTAGCCCCTGTACTTTCAGTTTTTACATTCCAGCCCCTGAAGTTTCAAAACTTTTCAGTTTAGTCCCTGTTCAAAAAAAAAATAAAAATAGAACTATTAAAGCAGTTATGGTGGATTATGATTGGAGGGATCGTGATAGAATAATTGAGAAAAATTGGAGGGATCATCATAGAATAATTGAGGAAAACTTTGCAAAACTTAATATATATGTTCAGACAATTGTAGCAAAGGTAGATGTACACACGGAACGCGTACCACAGAAATACGAAGTCAGTGAGATAGAACAAGAACCTCAACATGCTGAGAGTTGTGAGGATCTTAACGAGGTTATTGAAGTAATTGAAGATACAAAAGTGGTTTGCCAAGAAGAAAGTGCAGTACAAGCGGTGAATCAAGAAGAAAGTGCAGTACAAGCGGTGAATCACGAGGATCAAGAAGTTAAACACAACAAGAAGGATACTAATAAGGTAGAACATGTTGACTTTCTTTTGCCAGATCTTGTATTGGAGTCCAAAGCTGTATCTACTTTCGTGCTTGTGTCAATGTTGTTCCCGAAAATTGTGCTCATGACATTAAACGTTCGGATATGAATTTGGTATGTCTCTCATGGGATATGGTTTATTATTATTCGTTATTTCAAAACTCGAGGTCGAGTTTTTTTCAAAGGCGAGGAGAATGATGCAGGACAGAGAAGAAGAAGACTAAAAACTTGGTTAGAATGTTATTACAGGTTTTGGAAGCCCATGAATGAGGCCTATAAATTAGAATTGTATTTTAGTTAAGAGTCATTTTAATTAATTGTAGTACCTTATTTAAGTTGTAATTATCTTTTAGAGTCCAAATTAGATTAAGATACTTGTTTAGGAGTACTATAAATATGGTTGTAAACTTAGTATTTGATTTCATTGATATATAATTATTTGAGTGTGTAATTCTCTGTGTGAGAAATTATCTGCGTGAGACGAAAATTCTCTTCGTGAGACGGTTCCCCATTACCTCCCATACTCGATAAAGAGCCCTAAGATATTGCTACTCAAGAAGAACTAGAGTGTTGTGACAGGTCATCAGAACCTACACCAACTCTGACTGCAATAGAAGAAGGGACTGTAGAAAAGGGCAATCAGTACATCGTATTACAAGGTGTCAGAAATAATACCCAGATTACTATGTTCATAGAGGGTGGCAGTTCTCTTAGTTTCATCAACGAAACCACTATACAGAAACTTCAGTACCATAGTCAACCCATCAGCCCGGCTGCCCCTGAACACTATTACCCTACCAAGTGGAAAAGAAATTAAGGTCACTTCTTGGTGCCCTCGGTTTACATGGGAGATGGGAGGACATGTCTTCAACACTGAAGTTAGATTGCTATGCTTACAACAATGGGATGTCATTCTAGGAGTCAATTGGCTCAAGAACTTGGGATCTACCTCAATGGAGAACCACTGCACTTCACTTTGTGGAGAAGCTTGTAACTACCTCTCAGTTGCACAACCAATTTTTTGACTCTGCTTATCCAAAGTTATGAAGAGGATGATGATATTGACCAAGTAATTAGTGAGGCCACAGTTACAAAAATGGGGCCAAATGAGTTTGAAGTTTGAACTCTATCAAGGGCTACTCAGATACAGAGGGAAATGGATTGTGGGAAAAACTGGAGAACTCAAGAAACAGATTTGCAAGGAGTTACATGCAAAAGGAGGAAGGCATTCAGGGGTAAGGCCACCACAAAGAAAATAGAGTACTATTTGGAAAGATATGGTTAAGGAAATAACTCAGTGGGTAGCAGAATGTCCTACGTACCAAATAATGAAGCATGAAACAGTAAAAAGTCCCGGACTTCTGCAACCCTGGATCCCTGATATTTCTAAAAGAAAAATTGCTATGGACTCTAAAGGAGGGCTGCCTAACTCAAGGGGCTATGGGGTAATATGGGTTATCACTGACAGATTTAGCAGGAATTTCCATTTCTTGCCCCTAACCATCCCAGAACTGCTAATAGCCTAGCACAATTGTTCTTTGAGGACATCTTTTTAAAATTACATGTTTCCATGGGAAGTGATAGGGATCCATTGTTCCTCAGTGAGTTTTGGCAAGGCTTGTTTAAAATAGTGGGGACTAGAATACATACTAGCACTTCCTACCACCCCCAAAGTTATGGAAGCATTGAAAGGGTAAACAATGTCTAGTACAATATTTGAGATGCATGTGCTTCCAATTCCCAGACCAATGGTTTACCTTGCTGTCCCTAGCTGAATTGTGGTTCAATAACCACTTTCCATACAGCCCTGCAAACTACATCATATAAGGTCCGATATGGAGTGGATCTCATTCACTTGAGTATCACACACAACCCAAACACTAACAGCTGCAGTAGAAGAGATGCTGAAAGAAACACATCATCAACTAGAAGTTCTCAAGGAAACCTTGGAAAAGACAAAACAGAGGATAAAAACTTGTGCAAATAGAGGAAGAACTGAAAGGACCTTTAAAGTGAATGACCTGGTTGACCTCAAACTACAACCATATGAGCACTGTATGAGGAAAAACATGAAACTTGCTCCTAAATTTTATGTACCTTATAAGATCGTAGAAAGGATTGGAGCAATGGCCTACAATCTGGGGCTACCTCCAGCATCTAGAGTATATCCACTTTTCATGTTTCTCAGCTAAAGCATGTGGGTACATTAAAAGTGAATACTCAGTTACCTCCACTCATGCCAGAAGGGACATTTGATACAGGACCTCTTAAGGTACTCATACAGAGGGTAGCTTATAGAACAACCAGGTGGTTCATCAAAGCTTAATTCCATGGGAAAATTGCAGATTTAGAGAAGCAACCTGGGAAGATGGAGACTTGCTAAAATTTCAAGTTGCCAAATTTTCAACTAAATCCATGAGGACATGGAATTTTTTTGAAGGGGATGGGAATGTTTGAAATGGCAGAGAATATAAGGGTAAATTAAGACTTGTCTAGAATTAAGGTAACATGTGCCACGTGAGTATTTATAGGGCTAAGTATGTTATCAGAAATACTTGTGATAGCTCTCTATATATGTATTGTGCTAAGGCAATAGTAAAACATGCATGCATATGAATTAAGATGAGCGTTCTCACTGGAGACTCCATCATCTTCTTGCCCAATTTCCAACTGTGATCTCAGTGCCCTCTTGCTTTTCCCAGTCTCATACTCTAAATCTAATTCTCCCTCAGTCCGATTTATATGGTTATGGGTTGGTAATTGATTTAAGCTAGCTCCAGTGAAGGCTTAAATAATCCATCCGTTTTAAATTATAAGATCATTATTGACTTTTTGAAGTGAACTTAAGATATTTTCAAATTCAAAATTGACCTGAACTCATTTAATTTTAGTCAATACAATGATGAATATTGTAAACAATATTGAATTTTTTTACTCATTGATATTTTTTAATGAATCATCTTAATTTTGATTTTGAAAATATTTTAAATGGACTTTTAGAAGTCAATAATGATCATATAATTTGAAATGAAAGAAGTATATCTCACGAGGTCGAGTAGAGGGGCTGTGGCAAATTTTGTGATATCACCAAGTTTAAATGCTAATAAAAGATGCGTGAAAAAGTAGCTTACAAAAAAGGGTACTCTAGCTTCTTGGCTTATGATCAGCTTGGTTTTAGCATAATCAAAGTTGACTCACAGGCAAGCATGAGTTTCATTCAGAGTGTGTCAACAATTGAGATGAGTTTAAGCAAGCCTATAAGCTGCCTCGATTTGGCTTGTCTACTCCTATAACTGTGTGTGTCATATAATGCAGGCAAGATAGTTAGAAACTAATAAAATTGTATTTCCAGGTTGTGAAGGATGCAATTGCTGCAGGAGTCAATGGGTATGATGCGGATGTCAAGCAATCTGTGAGGAAGGCTGCTTATGGTTTACGTTTAACCAGGGAGGTCGCCATGTCTATTGCTAGTAAGGCTGTGAGTATCTATATCCAACTTGCTTTTACTTTTCCTTTGATTTACTTGGAAGTGTCTGAGTGGGAGTAGCAGGTTGCTAACACGTCACTTTGCAAGTCACATGGTATACTGTAGTAATTTTTCTGAAATCAACATTCCCTTTGATCCGAATGACTTCGATTATGGATGCAGGTTCGCAAGATTTTCATCAGCTACATTCAACGATCACGAGCATCTGGTAGTCGTATGGAGGCTGCAAAAGAACTTAAAAAGATGATAGCATTTAACAACTTGGTTGTGACCGAGTTGGTAGCAGATATTAAAGGAGAATCATCTGATACTACATCAGAAGATCTTGTTAAGGAGGGACAATTAGAAGAGGATGAGGAATGGGAATCCCTGCAGTCACTTCGAAAAGTAAGACCAAGCAAGGTAAAATTGGGGAAGCCAAGCCAGACAGAGATTACTCTTGTAGATGACCTCCCAGAAAGGGATAGGACTGACCTTTACAAGACATACTTGCTATTTTGTCTAACCGGAGAAGTAACTAGGATCCCTTTTGGTGCACAAATCACCACAAAGAAGGATGATTCTGAATATGTTCTGCTAAACCAGCTCGGAGGAATCCTGGGTTTGACCGACAAGGAAATTGTGGAAGTACACAGAAGCTTAGCTGAACAGGCTTTTAGGCAACAAGCTGAGGTGATCTTGGCAGATGGACAACTAACGAAAGCCAGGATTGAGCAGCTTAATGAGTTACAGAAGCAAGTGGGTTTACCTTCTCAGTATTCTCAGAAGATAATAAAGAATATAACAACTACAAAAATGTCGGCTGCCCTGGAAAGCGCTGTTGGTCGAGGGAGGCTTAGTATAAAGGAGATAAGAGAACTTAAGGAAGCTGGAGTTGATTTAGACAGCATGATATCATTGAGCTTACGCGAGAGCCTCTTCAAGAAAACTGTTGATGAGATTTTCTCCTCCGGAACTGGGGAGTTTGAGGAAGAGGAAGTCTATCAAAATATTCCACAGGATCTCAACATCAATTCTGAAAAGGCAAGGTGTGTTGTTCATGAACTTGCACAAAGTAGGTTGTCAAACTCACTAATTCAGGCTGTGGCACTACTGAGGCAGAGAAACCATTCAGGGGTGGTATGAACTTATTAGCTTATGGATTATTGTTCATTACATGTAAAAGTAAGCACTGTAAATCTGAACATAGATCAGTGATTCTTATTGTCCCATTCTCTACATGTAGGTTTCCTCTCTCAACGATTTGTTAGCTTGTGACAAGGCTGTACCATCTAAACCGTTATCATGGGAGGTGCCGGAGGAGCTCATGGATCTCTTCCTTATATACCTGAAGAGCGAGCCTGAGCCTGCAAAACTGTCTCGGTTACAATGCTTGCTGGACATTGGTGATTTGACGGCAGAAGCTTTACAAGGGATGAGGGATAGAGCACTGCCTAATGGAGCAGCGGGGGAGGAAGAGTTTGTGTTTTAAGCTTTGTAACCTGATAGATGTACTAGGTACTGCTGAGAACAAGTTCTGAGTGCCTACTTACTAAAACAAGACGCATGTATTTGGTCTTTCCGTTTGACAAATTGAGGGAAAATGACAAATGAAAATTTTGGTACCGAGATATGGTGCACTAGGATCATGTGGTGTGAATGTCGATGCCTGGAGGAACTAGGAGCTGGGAACTAGGAATTAGGAATGATAAAGTCAATTAGTGATCGATTAATGCCTGTCACTTTAGTCGAGGTATTAAAAGTGCAAATAACGCCGCCATATTTGATATTGTTGGACAGCTTCTTGAAATATTTTGCTGATTGATTGTTTTCTTCGGGTATGTTTTTTACCATTAAAGGGGGAGGGGGAAGGGGAAGGTGGCGGGGGCGGGGTACTTGTAAAGTTGCTAAAACAACAATTTTTTTAAGTTCATTTCAAAAGAATGAAAAGTCGGTGATGCTAGTTAATTTTCCAATGGAAATAGATGAGAGAAGTTGACACGAATTATAGTGACGTGGATTAGAGATTTTTTTTTTTTTTTGCCAAATGATTAGAGAGAAAAATTGAGTTAGATAAAACTATAATTGTTTTTCTTTGGTACTATTAATTCATTAGTATAACACTGCAACAAGAGGGGAAACCTAACCTAAGACCTTTGCAATGCAAAGTCTGTGTGATACCGTCCCAATTCCAAGCCAATGCTTAGTAGTTACTATGTGCGGGTTGAAAAAGAACCCAATAATATTTTCCGTAAATTATAAAATCATGGTTTTAATAATATTCATTACTGTATTATATTGATTAAAATGAAAAAAGAATATTGATCTATTTTAGGTTTAAAAATATTTTAAATTAACTTAAAAAAAATTAATAATAATCTTATGACTGGTCCTAAGCTTATGACCGGTGCCCGACGCTCATTTTTCAGTTTTTTGATTTTCGTCGATTTTGATGTACTAGTTTCAAAGGTTCATATCATATTTTCTATTAACCAAATTAAGCTCACATCTTGGACAATAATTAAATTAAAAAATGTATACAAATAAGAGATAAAGATAAATTTATAAATTATATGATAGTAGAATACAGATAAAAGAATTTGAAATGAAACAAAAAATGAAAAAATAATTTATTTTCCTACATTTTAAGTTTCTAATCCTAAATTTTATTCATAGTTAAGATTTATTACTAAATTTTAGAATTGGAGGACTACTCCTAAAATATATGGTTAAAATAATATAGAAAATTGTAATTTAAAAAATTTAATTGGCTTAATTTATTTTTATATTGCATGTAAGTTTACTCAAAATTTTAAATTTCAAACTTGCATCTATATATTTTAAATTTCAAATTAACCTTGATATTTGTGCGTGAGGTTTTTCATCATTCACTCTAGATATGTTATCGTGTCCTCCCTCGTTTGCTCTCACTTTCCCCCCCTCAAGATCGACAAACACTTCTTTCTCTTTCTATAAGAACCACTTGTAAATCAGCATCGACGGTCGATTCCTTTTTCTTTCCCTAGGTCCTTACTCTAAAATCTTCAGCCAAAACCCCAAATCCCAAAATCTCCACCTCCCAAATCCCGCCGTAGCACCATCACCCAAATCCCGCCATATCTGTCTTTTGCCAAAACCACAAGTCACTATCTCCATCTATGGGTTAAGTATCTCCTCCAAAATCCCTCCTCTATCGGTTGAGTATCTCCTCTCTTTCTTTCCACGATTTCCCCTTGATTTAGGGTTGTTGGGATGTGATCCATTGGGCTTCACATTTTTAACTATGGGCTTGGTTATTTTCATATCTGTCTTGGGCCGGGTCGTTTATATCTCCCCCAATAGGCTTGGTGACAAAATAGGTAATCTGCACTTTCCACTCATGAAAGGCTGATGGGAAGGGCTGATGGGGCGTCTAGGCTGTTTTATCAACTTCTACAGACTGCGAGTCAGATAGTAGCCTATGCTAGTATCACTTCTTATTGGACCGATTGGAGTAAGTGGTAGAGGATGTCAGGTATCCACTCATGAAGGGACGATAGGACGTTCGATGATGCATAGATGAGTATATACAAGTTATCTATCAGAAAAACAGAGGTGATACTTTTCTACATACAAAAATAACACGAGAGAGCACAAGTTAAAGGTCATTCATTATGACGTTAAACACGTAAACTCACCCTTACACCGGAACATCCCCAGACGACCTAAGCCGCGACTGTTCTGTGGGGTGTTAACAATTTGATAAGTGTGCAGGTACTTTGCTGACTGATGATTACAGCAAGATCAAGGATTTGACGTCAACATTGGCGCTAGAAGGAGAGATTGAATATCCTGAATGGCTGGCCAATGTGGTCTTGGTTAGGAAGCAGAACGGAAGATGGAGGGTTTGCATAGATTACATAGATTTGAATAAGGCATGTCTGAAGGACTTTTATCCACTCCCACACATTGACCAGCTCATCGACGCCACCTCGGGGAACTCAGTTCTAAGCTTTTTACATCCCTTCTCGGGTTATCATCAAATTCACATGACAAAGGAGGATATTTCAAAAACAACATTTATGCTTATAAGAGAATGACCTTTGGGCTGATAAATGCCAGGGCTACATATCAGAGGATGATGAACACTGTCTTTCGAAAGCAAATTGGTATAAACATGGAGGTATACTTAGACGACATGATCGTCAAAAGTCCTCGAGCACAGGACCATCTTCGGGATCTAGAAGAATATTTTGAGACGGTCCGACGGCACAATATGCATCTCAACCCCACTAAATGCACCTTTGGTCTCAGCTCTGGAAAATTCTTGGGGTACTTGGTGAGTAAAAGGGGAATCGAAGCCAACCTGGAAAAGATCAAGGCAATTCTAGACATGCGATCACCGTAGAGCTTCAAAGATGTGCATAGACTTGCTGGTTGTATTGCAGCGCTGAGGAGGTTCATGTCGAGATCGGCAAAAATGATGCTTACCCTTATTTGACACTTTGAAGGGACCGAACAATGAAAAGACTTTCCAGTAAAATTCAGAATGTGAAGACGCCTTCCAAGGGATTAAAAAGTATTTGATGACGGCCCCCTTACTGCAGAGACCGGTATCACGGGAGCTACTGTATTTGTATCTATCTGTTAGTCCGTTAGCTATCGGTGCAACCTTAGTAAGGGAAGAAGGGGGTATTCAACGCCTAGTTTATTATGTTAGTCATGTGTTAAGAGATGCAGAGACCAGGTATCCTAACTTGAAAAAATGTGCGTATGCTTTGGTGGTCACCAGTTAGAAGCTTTGGCATTATTTTCAAGGTCGGCTCATTGTCATTTACACGACTCAACCCCTAAAGAAAGTCTTGGGTAAACCGGATACTTCGGGTATAATGATGACATAGGCCGTTGAACTAAGTCAATACAACCTAGAGTATCACCTTCGCACGGCCATCAAGGGTCAGGCGTTGACAAACTTCATGATCGAGTGTACTTTCTCAGAAAGAGAGAATGCCCCATCTTTGGTGGTTGCCGTTGCAACTGGGGGACAGCTTGGCTCGGGTTTGGCCTGGACAATGTATATAGACGGCTCGACAAATGCAGAGGCCAGCGGGACAGAAGTTATCCTAACAAGTCCGGAGGGTTTCAAAGTGCAACAGGCCATATGATTTAAGTTCCGAGCGACCAATAATGAGGCAGAATGTGAGGCATTATTGGCAGGGCTGCGGTTGGTCAGGGGCTTGGAAGTTTGACATTTGATCATCTTTAACGATTCTCAGTTGGTCGTAAAACAGATTCAAGGTGAGTATGAAGCCCGAGGGATAAGGATGACCAGGTATCTGGTTGAAGTGAAAATGATGCTACTAAAGTTCGAATCCTACATCATCAATGGGATCGAGAGAGATGGAAATTCTATAACCAATTAATTGTCAAAACTGGTCGCAGCACAAGAGGAGGATTTGGGGGGGGGGGGGGGTCGGTGTATCTAAAGGTCTTGACAGAATCAAGTATCAACAGAAAAGAGCTTTTGTGCATTGAAAGGTCGAATTGCTGGATAATGCCGTACCTTGACTACTTGGTCGACGGGAAGCTTCCGGCAGACAAGGTAATGACAAAGAAAATTAAATATTGGAGCTCGTACTTTTGCCTAACTGATCGTACTCATCCCCTTTGTTAAAATGCTTGATTTTATCCGAGGCGTCATACGCGTTGAGAGAGGTTCATGAGGGGATCTGCGGAGATCATACGGGAATTAAATCATTGGCATATAAGTTGATTTGGCAAGGGTACTATTGGCCGACCATGTTCCAGGAAGCGCATGGATATGTCCAGAAATGTCTGAAATACCAGATCGTTAGTTCGGTCCCACGACAACCTCCGGAGCAATTGTTGTCGGTGTTGTCCCCTATCCTGTTTGTTATCTGAGGGGTCGACTTATTGGGACTGCTACCCAAGGCGAGGGGACAACTCCAATACATTATAGTGGCCATCGACTATATGACCAAGTGGGTTGAGGCTAAACCGCTCTGCCATATCACCGAAGGGGATTGTGTGAAGTTTGTGAAGGAATCGGTGGTGTATCGGTTCGGCATCCCGATAGTACTTGTTTCTGATAATGGTACGCAATTTATGGGGAAGAAGTTTGAAGGGTTTTTATCCGATTTGGGGATCCAACATCGGAGAACCTCTGTGGCGCATCCCCAGTCCAATGGCCAGGTTGAGGTCACAAACCAAACTCTCCTAAAAGAAATTAAAAGACGGTTGGATGAAGCTAAAGGGAGATGGCCTGAGGAGCTACAAAGTGTTCTATGGGTTTACCAAACCACTCTGCGGGCGACCACGGGGGATTCCCCATTCAGACTGGCTTATGGAACAGATGCATTGATTCCCATTGAGGTCGGATCTTCCTCATTTCGGATATCCCGATTAAGGGAGTTGTACAATGAGGAAGGACTCCGACTCAACCTTGACTTGTTGGATGAAGTTTGAGACAAGGAGACATTAAGATTGGCCATTTACCAACAGAGGACTGCTAAGTATTATAACAAGAGGGTTCAGGTTAGAAGATTTGGGGTAGGAGATCTGGTGCTTAAGGAGACTAAGGCCTGGACACCTAACAACACACGGAAACTGATGCCTAATTGGGAGAGGTCTTATGAAATCATTGAAGTACTCAAAGAGGGGACTTATCGGCTTCGGGACATGGAGGGAGTCGAATAAAAAACACTTGTCATGCGGGTCAGTTGAAAAAATACTATCTGTAATAACTAAGAAAAATGTGTTATTATTATTAATGAGAAATAAGAGTATTTTAAAATTTATTTGTGTGCTCATACATTTATGTGTTATGTTACAAGCATTAATAATTCAATTTAAATTGAATTAAATATGTGATAAATAATAAAGTAAGCGATGATGATGATGAACTTAATTTATAATTAATTGAAGCTTATGTAATATGCCTTGTGTGACATAATGATTAAGATAGATCAATTAATTAATTAATTATGAGGTGATTATATAATGTCATGGATTATTGAAAATAATTAAGCACAATACGAATATTATGAGGTCACATGAATTAATGTGACATAGCCCAACATGTTATAATTAAAGTCTATGTGTGTAGAATAGCTTCAGGGGGTGTGGGTTGGGTCAGTGCATGGACTTTTATAGGGAGTTTGGTTTGTTTTGTTGAGGGCTGGGGGGCAGGTCGGATGCGCAACTGTGTTTTTGGGAGGTTCAGCTGAGTCTTGTAAATCACTACTGGAACACAAAGAAGGGAGTTTTAGAATGAAATAATAAAAGAATAAGAGGGGTTTTGAAGAGGAAAGATTGAGAACTTACATCCATGATCGTGCAGCCACTGAAGGTTTGAGAGAAGACTTATGTCCCATGGTTTTGAGGGGATAGACTGGCAGAATCGGTCAAACTCGGCTTCTCTGTCTTCAACGATGTCATCGATGACCGGCTTCTCTGAATTACCCTAGGGTTGCAGGAGGTGGGTATCTAGGCTGGACATATAGAACCAGTTACTGTGCTAACCCTTATTGCTAGATGGTGGGAGCATCCAGGCCCTCTGATTAAGGAGACGATTGAGGGCTCGAAATGCATGCTCATTAGTCTTGGTTAGGGTGAAGATGTAAAAGAAATAGTCGAGGCTGGGTTCAATGCCGAACCGTTTGCAAGCAGCAATGAAACAGATCAGATGTATATACGAGTTCGGAACTAATTGGGCTAGTCTGATCCTGACGAAATCATGAAAATCAGAAATGAAGGGGTGAAGGGAGAATCTGGCCTCATTTCAGAGTACCTGGGTCGGAACCGCAAGTTGAGGGCTGGTGGGTCGCCAATACATCTTTTCATTTGGACTGGGCTTAGGGGGTATTCCCCCGGGAATTGGAATTCGGATTTGAAGCTCTCAACCGCTTCGGTACTGACGGTAGATTGGGTGTTAGCGTGGGGGTATACAGTGGTGTCTTCAAACATCCTCCTGATTTTAAGTTCCATTGCCCTGATTTTGGATCTTGAGGGGTTGGGAGTAGGAGTGGTCGTAGGGGCTGGCCTGAATGGGTTTGCTTCTGTTGACGAGGAAGTCGCGACTGCTGTGCTGGTGGAAGAGGCCATTTCAGATCTATTAAGGGTGGGATTACTTCCGGGTTGGGAAAGTTTGAGGGTATCAAGGGTTGAATCCAGGAGATTTGGTGGGGAACGATGATGATGATGTTTATTAGTCGTCTGATTATGAGTGAGGATGAAGGTTTTTCTGAATCTCAGAAGAGAGAGAGAACGGGATTGGGAGACAGTTTTATTATTAGAGTGGCGATTGATTTAAAAAGAAAGGGTTTTAATCGGGGGCGTGAAGCTCTAAGGATTTAACAAGGATGACGTATGCGGCTGTTAGGGTGACGTCAGACCTGTTTGGCAATTAGAACCTCTCCTATTTTGCTTCAAAATAAAAGAGTGGATGACAATGTTGGGATGTGATCCATTGGGCTTCACATTTCTAACTGTGGGCCTGGTTATTTTCATATATGTCTTGGGTCGGGTCGTTTATATCTCCCCTAACAGGCCTGGTGACAAAATAAGTAATCTGCTCTTTCCACTCATGAAAGGCTGATGGGGCGTCTGGGTCGTTTTATCAACTTCTACAGACTGTGAGTCAGATAGTAGCCCGTGCTAGTATATCTTCTTATTGGAGCGATTAGAGTAAGTGGCAAAGGACGTTAGATATCCACTCATGAAGGGACGATGAGACGTTCGACGATGCATGGATGAGTATATACAAGCTATCTCTCAGAAAAACATAGGTGATACTTTTCTACATACAAAAATAGCACGAGAGTTATGAAATATCTTACACGTTCCAGCACAAGTTAAAGGTCCTTCATTATGACGTTAAACACCTGAACTTACTGGTGTGATGTCGCGAGCACCCAAAAATAAAATCTTACTTTGGAAAAATAAATATGTAGTAGTGCAAGTAAGAGTCGAACCCACAGAGAATGATTAATTTAATTTTATATTTTTGCAAATAAAAATAGGGGGTTTTTAATTAAAGAAATAATTTAAATAAAAATAACTAAAATAAATATGCAAGTAATTTAATGAAATAAATGAGAAGAAAAAGCCTTGGTTTAAGTCAATATCCACCATCAAGAATTTACAACTGATCACTGATGCAAGAATAAATCAATTCATATTTTAAATATTCAACGTGGAATAATTACTCTCATTCGAATAATTTTCCTATCTCTCCTTAATTTTAGTTAAGCAGAAACAAGCGATCTAAATAACCCTTACTACTAAATAATCTCAGACAAGCGCTAAAGATTTAACCTAGTAGCAGCATAAAGAAATAGAGAGATCGTTGAACTAAACAACACAATCCAAGCGTCTGCATTTAATCTAGATGAATATTTTTCCTAAGATAAAATAATATTTTGATAAGCAAAATAATTATTAACCTTAGTTGCTTCGCAAATTAAAGTGACCAAACAATTACGGATTTGATATTTAATTTAGCAGTAGATTTCAACGAATAATAAACTAGTATGCATCCTAGCAATTAAACGAATTAATCATAAAATTAACACAGAAAAATATTCAATACTCAAAATATAAATTGAACAATTAAAATAAATTAGATCTCACAGTGTATAAATCTTGATGGCTTCAATCACTTAAACCAAGAAAAATAATTTAGCTACTCATAATAATAGAGAGCATCAAAGAATAGAAGAGAGAATTTTTATTCTAATAGAAAAGTTGTGTTTTACATTGTGTCTCAAGCCCTCTATTTATAGGCTCCAAAATCCTCCTAACCCTAGTAGGATTTACAATTAAAAATAAAAGAAAAAGAAAATAATTATTTTCCTAACCCTAATTGGAAGTCTAAATAAAATATTAAAAATAAAATAAAGAATTATTGCTTCCTTTTCCAAATTAAAATTGGATTTTTATTCTACTGATTTGTTGCATTGCAGTGTAGGAAATCCAAAATAAAGAAGGAAAAGTAATAAAGTTGTCAGCCGCCACTTTCTCTCTCTTCTCTGACGCCAGCCGCCACGCGCTTTTCTTTTTTACCGTTGGCGCGTGTATTACACGCGCCTGAGCCAAAGAACGCAGCCGCGCATTGCGCGGAGCCTGTTCCTGCCGCCTAGAACAAAACGGCGTCGTTTCGTTTCTCGCCTGCTTATCCATTTCCGCGCATTGCGCGGACCAGCCAACTTTTCCGGAATTTACAGAATTGCCCCCTGACTTTACAGATTTTACGAAATTGCCCCCAAAGCTTATTTTTCCTACAAAATAAAAATATAAAATAGTTAAAAATAAATAAAAATAATATAAAAATACTAAAAATAATAAAAACACATAATAATTAATAAAACCCCTAAAACACTAAAAATAAATAAAAACACATAAATAAAAATAAATATAAAAATACTATAAAATTACCTAAATTAACATAAATTAACTAAAACCCTATAAAACCTATTAAAACCAAAATAAACTAAATAATTAAACATTTAAGCACACAATAAATATAAAAACTAAGTATTGGGGAATAAAAATATCGTATAATTTAACCCTATCACTTACCCTTACACTGGAGCATCCCTAGACGGCCCAAACCATGACTGTTCTGTGGGGTGTTAACGATTTGATAAGTGTGCAGGTACTTTACTGACTGGTGATTTCAGCAAGATCAAGGATTTGACGTCAACAAGGGTAGATTAACAAGCCCTAAACCTCAACTTCCATCTCCTTCACGGTTTGCAACTTGCATCGCCTTCAAAGTCTTCTCCATTGCCTTCACAGTTTGCATGATTACACGATTTGGGATCGATTTTAATTATTTGTTTTATTCAAAACGACAAGTGAAGGTCCGTTTCATTGGGAAAAATAAAGCTTTGGAAATTCAAATTCAAATTGAACGTCTCGATGCTATGAGAATTTTTTCTTTCTTCACCCCTATATATCTCTGTGTCCATCCTTTCTATACTCTTAATTTATCCTTGCCAGGTTCAATCTTCGATGAAATATTTTTACGGGAAATGAGAACTAATGAGGGGGACTGAGATTTTATTTTCTATTTTTATAACCCAGGCCAAATTCCCTCTCCAGCCAGAATCGTCTCTTGCATCTACTCGTCACAACTATTTTTCCACTGCGATTTTTTGTGACTGGGGTTCCTCATCACTGAGGTTGCTCTTCATTGTGATTTCCCATCACTGTAATTGAGGTAGTTCACTTGAAGTGTCATTACTAATTTCTTATAACTGAGAGTCAAAGAAGTAATTTGAGAATATTTGATTTTGATTTGTATAGTCATAATCATATCCATATTCTCTTTCCTTTATATTTATATTTCTTAGCTTGGATGCACAAAAAATGTGATGTGAGGGCTTCTTGGTGGTAATATTGGTATGTAAAAGTGGTATATATTTGATGGAGTAATTTAGGAAAATCAATTATTTTGGTTCATGTGTTGTATAAGGAACTAAATGATGAAGAACATGAACTAGGACTCATGTAAGATTGGGATGTATATGAGTAGAATGTTTGGTAATACTTGTCTGGGCAGATTACAAAGGGTTTTAATTAATTTGGGCAATTAGGTTTCTTTTTTTTGCTGTTCTTTTGTTTATATTTGTAATTTTTAATACTTCTTTTGTTGATAGTGTTTTTTCTGTAGCTTGTTTATTTATTTATTTTTATTTTTGTTTACTTACCACACCTGTAGCAATTATGAGTCATATGTTTTTGTTCTTTGCCTCCATTTATGCTAGTTAGAGTCGGTAGTCAAAAGATTATTGAATAAGGTTGCTGGAAGATGCAAGTTGAGTCCCGCTTGTTCATATTTCTCTTAATTTTGTTTTTGTACAGCTGTACTTGGTTCAGGTGGAGCACAACATTTATCTGATTTTCAAAACATCTACATTATTGATGGGAATTCTGACCCAATCAAAGAAAGTACTCACATTTCAAGTACTATAGCACCAATGCAGGGGACAACTTTAATGCAGAAGGTAATTCTGTTTTTTGATTTCTTTTTCAATTGCCTCAAATTATTCAAGCTAATAGCTTCATCATTTTGGGATAACATGCATTAAATTTTCTTGGTGGGCTGTAGCCATAAATTTTCATGGTTGTACATTTTTAATGTATTATAGTATTTGGTTTTATGGCTAGCATGACATCTAAAGGTAGTAGTAGTTAGATCACAGTTTCAAGATTTACTCCTTTTGTCTGGTGATGGTGAGAAAGAGTAAAATTTTAAATAGAAATTTTAGATGTTGAGGTGACCTAAATAGTTTGTTGCTTATGTTAGCTAAGCTCCTTCAGGTCCAATAATATCTTTTACAAATAAAAGGTAAGTAAGCTTTTCAAGATAAGAGCAAAAGACGAATTTTACCACGTGAAGATCATTGTGAAAAATGTTTAGAGTTGTTGGGATTAGATATTTGAACCGTGACTCATCATTTAAGTATTCGATAAAGCAGGGTTAGGTATATATATGATGCATTCATTAGTGCACACGTGGGGGGTTGGTGATGACTCACCATCTAAATATCCTACAGAGTCAAGTTATTGGAAAAGGAGGACAAGACTTATCAGGAGGATTTTTGGGGTAGTGGGACATCACCATAGTATCTTCCCAGTAATTTAATAAAACCAATAGAGAGACTAGATCGTCTTCTCCATTACATAAAAGATTACACTGGAATACTCCATCTGGATCACACTCCGGCGCACACTAATATACACACAGTTATAGTAATTTACAGCGAGTACAACAAGCGCAATTTATACACGTCAGTGTATATCGAAGGGTAGACATGTACACCACGTGTATGAAGAAAGATTGTTGTCTCGTTACAAATCGTTGTATTGTAACACTTTCAATATTATTCTAGTGGATTTCTGGCGTATCACCCGTGGTTTTTCCCAATTTGGGTTTCCACGTAAATTATTGTGTTATTATTTTCAGTATTTACTTGATCAAACATCTTTCATTCCAGCTTGTTTTGGGCTCTCCATTGATGACGCGTTTTGGGTTGTCCGACCCGGTGATTTCGGCCCATGTCCAAAATCTGACGTCAACATTGGCGTTAGAAGGAGGGCTTGATGTTTGATTCAAATCACCATGTTATTCCTGTGGCAGAGGAGATGTTTTCTCACATGAAAGGAGAAATTACATTTAAAGCTAAATTATTTTCATTTATTAAATATTATAGTATTATTATAATGTTTGTGTTCATGTTTATTACATGTATGCTATATACCTTACATATTACTCCAAATTCCGTGGGTAAAAGTTTTTGTTTTAAAGAGGAGGAACTTGTGGGCCCGTACCCATGTACTGAGTTATTGCTCCAAATACTTTCATTTTCACTTCTTTTACTACATTCACTGGATGAGAAGGAATTCGGTAACTTCACTATCTTCGGTGACATGGGTTGAGGGTTGGGTATGAAACTCAGTGGCCAGAGCTCGGTAACATGATGTTGGGGCTCGGCAGTTCGAGGTTGGGTCATTGTGGGCTGGTGCTCGTTGGTTGGAGTGATCCTCGACGGTTTAGGTCCTCAGCCCGGGTCAGCACTCGGATCGGCTCGGTGGCACGACTGCAGCAGCAGTCCAGCACCTCGACGGTCTTGGCTTGGTACTGCAACATGATGAGAGCTCAGTGGCAGCTCGGTGGCGCCTGGGTCGGCCATTAGTGGTATGGATCGGCAGTCCAGTATGTCAGTTTGTAGCTCCACCTCGAAAGTTTTTGGGTCGACATTCATGGGTATGGAACTCGGCAATTTGATGGTGCTGACTAGCAGCTGGGGCTAAGTAGTGGGAGGGGGGTTCGGAAGTTTAACGGACTTGGCACCCCAAGGTCGGCCGACAATGGGATACGTCGGCAGTCTAAGCTCGACAGCTTGAGTCTTGTTCGGCTCGGCAGTGGATTATCTTCAGTTCGGTGGCCGAGGTTAGGGTCGGCGCTAAGGCGTGGTTGGTGGGTTGTCCTAGATCGTCTTGGAAGACTCGAAGTCGGCAGCGTAGTGGCGCTCGGTGCTTCATGGCAGTCTGACAGCTTGATGAGGTCATGCCGGCGGCCTGGGGTCACGGGTTGATGGGCGGTGGTTCAGTGGTTGCTCAGCTGGGGCTCGGTTCCTTGGTTTCTCGGCAGCCTCTGAGCAACGGGGAGAGAAGGTACAGTGGTTGAGTCTATTAATGGAGAAAGCAGAGCGAAAATGGGAGGAAAAAGGTGAAGAAGAAGCGGAAATGGAGGGATTACAGCGGAATCGACTTAATCGTAATCGCAATACAAGTTGTGTTGAAGCTGATACTACAACATAGAGATTAGAGATATTGATTTGTTATTTTTTCTGTTACTAAGTGTAGTAATTTCTTTCTAAAAATAGCTCTCTTTTCCCCCTCCTTCCTCTCCCTTTAATATTTCAATTTAGCAGCATCTTGATTGTGGTCACACTGGGAATATGGGCTTTTTGATTGAGAGGATTCATTTATTCAATCTGATCTGGTAGATGGTTGAGTAAGTGATAGGGAATGTAAATCTTAAAGGGGATTTGCTGTTAATTTCCAATCCACAGCTCCACCAGTGCTGAAAGAAGGAGAGCTGGAAGATGGACAGAATCAGACTGGATTTAAGATTTCATCTTTCTGGATCATCACCACCAGAGGAATCAGCTTTGGATTTAGAAAGAAACTACTGTAATCATCAGTACCTACCTTCAGGTGGTAATCTCTCTGAGAGTAGTGCTGCCTATTTCTCATGGCCTACTTCCAGCCGGTTAAATGATGCAGCTGAAGATAGGGCAAATTATTTTGGAAACCTTCATAAGGGAGTTTTGCCTGAAACTCTTGGGCAACTGCCGCCGGGACAGCAAGCTACTACTTTACTTGAAGTAATGACACTCAGGGCTTTTCATAGCAAAATCTGGTGTTGTTTTTGCACAACAATTGGTTTTCGGATCCGGTGAGGTGTTTTGACAGATATACCAGCCATTCTCGTCTTTGTTGCTCGAAAAGTTCACGGACAATGGCTTAGCCACATTCAGTGTTTACCAACTGCTTTTAAGGGACCTGGAGGTGTATGGTGTGATGTAGATGTTGTTGAGTTCTCTTACTTTGGTGCACCTGCTGCAACTCCCAAGGAACAATTGTATACAGAGCTGGTAGATGGCTTGTGTGGCAGTGATCCATGCATTGGTTCCGGTTCCCAGGTTGCTAGTCAAGAGACATATGGAACCTTGGGCGCTATTGTGAAAAGCCGAACAGGAAATCGCCAGGTTGGTTTCCTCACAAATCGGCATGTGGCAGTTGACCTGGATTACCCAAACCAAAAAATGTTTCATCCTTTGCCACCAAGCCTAGGACCTGGGGTGTATCTGGGTGCGGTTGAGAGGGCAACATCATTTATAACAGATGATCTTTGGTATGACATCTTTGCCGGTACAAACCCAGTTTATTTCTGGTTGGACTTGGAGATCAAAATCCTGAGGAATCGACAATGCAATGGGTTCTACTTGGGGTATATTTTTGTCAAAGTTACTTTATGAATATCTTTTTTTTCTTTGGAATTTGGTTCATACAGCTTAGTAAACTCACCCAAATTTTATATCTGTTTCACATTATATCGTGACGTTATAAGGTTAAGCTAACCTCCCTTGTTTCCCTTGGGATATAGTAGCCATGTTTTGAAAATTTGACAGGTCTCCATATTTTGATTTGGCTGGGGGGCAGTAATGGCAATTATTTTTAATTTTCTGTACGGTCGAGACGGTGTAAGGGGAACACACCCAGCTTAGGGACACATGAGCCATGACCGGGACGGTCGGGACGGTATAAGGGGAACACACCCAGCTCAGGGTCACATGAGCCATGACCGGGACGGTATAAGGGGAACACACCCAGCTCAGGGTCACATGAGCCATGACCTTGACGGTATAAGGGGAACACACCTAGCTCAGGGTTACATGAGCCATGACCGGGACGGTCGGGACGGTATAAGGGGAACGCACCCAGCTCAGAGTCACATGAGCCATGACCGGGACGGTCAAGACGATATAAGGGGCGCACGCCCGTTTCAGGGTTATATGGGGCATCAACGATCAGTTTGGGTTCGAACGGTATAGTTCATCCAATTTGAGTTCGGTCGGCTTCGATTCGTCTCGATCAGTTTGAGTTCGGTCGGCTTCGATTTGCCTCGATTAGTCTGGGTTCGAATGGTATAGTTCAACCAGCTTGGGTTCGATCAACTTCGATTCGTCTCGATCAGTTTGAGTTCGACTGACTTCGATTCGCCTCGATCAGTTTGAGTTCGGTCGGCTTCGATTTTCCTCGATTAGTCTGGGTTCGAATGGTATAGTTCAACCAGTTTGGGTTCGATCGGCTTTGATTCGTCTCGATCAGTTTAAGTTCGGTCGGCTTCGATTCGCCTCGATCAGTTTGAGTTCGGTCGGCTTCGGTTTGCCCCGATCAGTTTGAGTTCGGTCGGCTTCGATTTGCCTCGATTAGTCTGGGTTCGAATGGTATAATTCAACCAGTTTGGGTTCGATCGGCTTTGATTTGTCTCGATCAGTTTGAGTTCGGCCGGCTTCGATTCACCTCGATCAGTTTGAGTTCGGTTTGCTTCGATTCGCCTCGATCAGTTTGAGTTTGGTCGGCTTCGATTCGCCTCGATCAGTTTGAGTTTGGTCGGCTTCGATTCTCCTCGATCAGTTTGAGTTCGGTCGGCTCCGATTTGCCTCTATTAGTTTGGGTTCGAACGGTATAGTTCAACCAGTTTGGGTTCGATCGGCTTCGATTCGTCTCGATCAGTTTGAGTTCGGTCGGCTTCGATTCGCCTCGATCAGTTTAAGTTCGGTCTGCTTCGATTCGCCTCGATCAGTTTGAGTTCGGTCGGCTTCGATTCGCCTTGATCAGTTTGAGTTCGGTCGGCTCCGATTTGCCTCGATTAGTTTGGGTTCGAACGGTATAGTTCAACCAGTTTGGGTTCGATCGGCTTCGATTCGTCTCAATCAGTTTGAGTTCGGTTGGCTTTGATTCGCCTCAATCAATTTGGGTTCGAACGGTATAGTTCAACCAATTTGAGTTCGATCAGCTTCGGTTTGCCCCGATCAGTTTGGGTTCGATCGGCTTCAATCGATATGGTTTGCCTAGTTTAGGTTTGGTCAGTTCTTTTGTTTAAATTCAACGGTCTGGTGGGTTCAACATTTTTTGAGGTTTGGTAATTTGCGTGATGGGTCCGTTGTCATCAATAAAGAGTTCAGTTCAAATGTTGAGTTCGGCAATTTGAGCCTGTTCAACAGTTTTGGGACGATTCCACAGGTTCACCTCACTAGTTTGATTCGGCTCGACAGGTTCACCTCACTAGTTTGATTCGGATCGGCAGATTCACCTCACAGTTTGTTCGGCGGGTTTAGAAATTTGTGTGGATGGTTTGGCATTCATTGAGTTTGATGGAGTTTTTGTATCACTCTCCTATTATAAATTTTTTATAACAGGAGAGTGGGGGGCTGTTGGGATTAGATATTTGAACCGTGACTCATCATTTAAGTATCCGATAAAGCAGGGTTAGGTATATATATGATACATTCATTAGTGCACACGTGGGGTGTGGGTGATGACTCACCATCTAAATATCCTACAGAGTCAAGTTATTGGAAAAGGAGGACAAGACTTATCATGAGGATTTTTGGGGCAGTGGGACATCACCATAGTATCTTCCCAGTAATTTAATAAAAGCAAGAGAGAGACTAGATCGTCTTCTCCATTACATAAAAGATTACACTGGAATACTCCATATGGATCATACTCCGGCGCACACTAATATACACACAGTTATAGTAATTTACATCGAGTACAACAAACGCCATTTATACACGTCAGTGTATATCGAAGGGTAGACATGTACACCACGTGTATGAAGAAAGATTGTTGTCTCGTTACAAATTGTTGTATTATAACACTTTCAATATTATTCTAGTGGATTTCTGGCGTATCATCCGTGGTTTTTCCCAATTTGGGTTTCCACGTAAATTATTGTGTTATTATTTTCAGTATTTACTTGATCAAACATCTTTCATTCCAGCTTATTTTGGGCTCTCCATTGATGACGCGTTTTGGGTTGTCCGACCCGTTGATTTCGGCCCACGTCCAAAATCTGACGTCAACAAGAGTCTTATTCAATGATTAAGTTATTAGTTAAAGGTATGAACATGAATTGTTGTTTCCATGTTTGGTGATGGGTGTTTGTTACCAACAAAATATATGATATTAGTTAGTATACATTTATATTTATGCTAATTTGTTTACTCTACCCATTTTATTTATTTATTTTCCTTGCGTTGAAATGACTTTAGCCCCTATATGTGTCTTTTTTTGAGCTATTCAATGATACTGCAATCATTTTATATTTTGCAGTATTTTAAAATTTTCTTTCAATTTATAGGGTTATGAGCTGTAGCTCATAGTTATACACCTTAACACCTTAAATATCCTTTAACACCAAATTCTTGATCATGTGGGTGATCCTTAGGAATGGTGACTATGTTAAATGTAAATAATTTAAAATTTGAAGGTACTGTAGTGTTGGGGCTACAAATATGAAGGTGAAGAGTCTTTTTAGAAGATTTGGAAAGGGAATCATTATGTAGATCACTAGAACTAATCCTTTAATACATAATCTTTATGATGGCCAACAATAACACAACTTAATCCAACCCTAGAATGACTATACCAAATTCACTATTATACTTTCTACTTCTAGTATGATATCCATTAGTTGTTTTGTTGTTAAGAGTGCTGATTTTGTTGTCCTTGTTGTACCTTTTCGATTACCTGGCTTGTCTGTGTGAACTTGTGTGATGGATAGTTTATTTTAAGTTTTAGTAGTTGGTACTAATCCTTGAAACCTATGTTTGGGTATTCTTTTTATTTTTCTAGAAAATCAACTTCAATTGAATTTTTGAAGGACCTTAAGTGAATGACTATTGAATATATTTTGGCTATTTTCCAAATGATTTTGTTATTTTCTATAAATTTGAGGTTAAGTTGTTATATATATATATATGTGTGTGTGTGTGTGTGTGTGTGTATTTGGAAATGGGTAAAATACTAAATACGTCTAATTACATGCATGATTCTAAGGTGTTTGACAAAAGACCTATTTTTTAAGGCCATCATAAGTGCCTTAGTAGGATTATGTTGCAACACTTTCTACTTTGTGGCGTTTTCTTGAATTCTTTTTGCTGAGTAGAAAGATAATTTAAGCCAAAAAACTAGTGTTGGAAAGAAATGGTATAATATTAATTTGAGTGGGTGATAATAGTGCTTAAATAAGTTACTCTTGTTTGAAATAAGATATCAAATTATTAAAATAAGAACTATAATTAAAAAAATGAATTTTAAAATATCTAAAATTATTATATGAATTCGATTATGAATTAACTATCGAAATAAAACTTAAATTCTAATAAGGAGTAAAACAAATAATTTAAAATTAATGGAGTATCACCGAATGAGTACAAAATTTATACATGTTGTAAGTAATGTAATATTCAAGATTTTCAAATGTAATTTACTAATCTCGTTCCATCTAATCTCTTCATAAAAATAGTAGATATTTAATAAGTACTAGGATTTTATTATTTAATTATTATATATATTGAACCGTCCATATTGTACATTAAATTAATAATAAATTTTTTTTTTAATTGATATGCTTAAAATATTTCCAAAATAATACTTAAATTTTTATTATTTTATTTAACGATTGAATTGAGTAGTATATAACTTATTAAATAAATTAATTTTAAAAACACTTACTTTTACAGATTAAGTTTTTATTAATTATAAATTTCCTCCAAATAACAAGATACGTATATAGATATTCTGATAATGGTAATATGTATAATATATAATATATTAATATTTAAGTATTTTTTGTAATTCTTGGTATGTTTTTCTTTGTGAGTTTATTTAATTTTAAGTATTATTGTTATTATCATTTATTGTAGCTTTAATTATTGTATTCTATTTAGTTTGTTAGTTGATATTTAGGTATATGCTTGTTAGTGTGATTAGCATTATTGGCAATACTAGAAAGTTATTTATAGGAAAGGTGTTATTTTAGGGAATTGATATTTTTACGAGGAAAATTGGTATTTCCGCGATGCTATCTTAACGTGAATAGTGATTGGTTATCATTTCATTTGACTGAGATCTTGTGAAAATATCAATTTTTTTTGTGAAAATATCAATTCTTTTATTTTATTGTTAGTGATTAACATTATTGGCGATATCTAAAAAGTTCTATCTAGGAAAGGGCATTGCACGTCATATTAACCGAAGGGATGTCTTTGTTGGGAATGACTTGGTTGCTAGTATTGTTAGTCGCGCCTCTTCTTTCTTGGGAATGGCCTGGTTGCTAGTATTGTGAGTCTCTAACTTAATAAGCTAACATAATATTGGATATTAAATTATTATATATATATATATATATATATATATATAAAGTTTTGGCAACATATAATAATAATAAAAATATTTATTTATAAAAGATTTAAAGATGGATTTTATTTTTTTTTGTAAATATTTTATATTTATTTCTATTTTAGAATGAACAAAAGGGTTGTGACTTATTAATATATTATTTATTTTTCTTGTGAAAATATCAACTTCCTTATTTTATTGTTAGTGATTAGCATTATTGGTGATGTCTAGAAAGTTCTATCTACGAAAGGGCATTGTGCACCGTATTAATCAAAGGAATGTCTTTGTTGGGAATGGAGGTTGTTAGTATTGTTAGTTGTGTCGCCTCTTTCTTGGGAATGGCCTGGTTGCTAGTATTGTGAGTCTCTAACTTAAAAGGCTAACACAATATTGGATATTAAATTATTATATATATATATATATATATATATATATATATATATATATATATATATATATATATATATATAAAGTTTTGGCAGCATATATTAATAATAAAAATAATAACAATATTTATTTATAAAAGATTTAAAGATGGAAAAAAATATTTTGGTAAATATTTTATAGTTATTTCTATTTTAGAATGAACAAAAGGGTTGTTAATTATTAATATATTATTTATTATATATATTAACATAATTAGAATATCTAAATATTTACTTTTGTTATTTGGACAAAATTTATAATTTAATAAAAATTAAATTTGGGCTACGTATTACTTAATTCTATAGTTAAATAAAATAGTAAAGTTTTTGGTATTATTTAGACCATGTTTTAAACATCTCAATTATAAAGAAAAATAATTTTTAATTTATTAATTTAATCTATAATATGTTAGGTTCAATATATATATATAATAATTAAATAATAAAATTGTAGTCATTAATAAATTTGTATTATTTTTCACACTAGATTGAATTGATAGATACTAAAAATTTATTTTTGAAAATTTTGGATAGTACATTGCTTACTTCATGAGCGGTTTTCATACTCTTTTAGAGATACTTTTTAGTTTTAATTTATTCATTTTATTCTTTAGAATTTGGGTTTTGTTTCGATAGTTGGTTCAGTTGAATTCATTTGTAGATTGTTATGTAATTCTTTAGATTTGAATTTGTAGTGTACCTTGTCTTTTCGTGGCTATTAAGTAGGGGTGCACACAAAATCGATCAAAATCGAAAAATCGACCGGACCGAACCGAACCGTTACTATTTCAAACCGAAAAATATAAAATCGAAAAAACCGAACACTTTAAAATTGAAAAACCAAGATTAATTCGGTCGGTTTGGTTTGGCTTTTCAAAAAACCGAAACCGACCGAATAATTTAAAATTATAACATAATTTATATACTATTCTAATAAATATTTATTTTATATAATTATATATTTATTATGAATTTGCAAAAATTCTGAATTTCATAACTTAAGAGTTGTTATCCTTGGGCAACAGGTTCCCAGACTTAAGAAGTAATGACTGCTTCTATTACTTTAAAAGTAACTTAGTGACAATAGTACAGTTGACATAATAACTATTGTATGATCCCCATATGCTTATTGTTGGATACAGAATCAGTGCTAAGGATTCAATTGAACAATTGAACGGGACTGTTATTGGCAAGCAGTCTTTAATCGACCATGTACGTATTTTATTCAGCTTATCCATTTCCATGTGTATTTTAGTTATTGAGTTAGTGATTTATTAATTATTATAAAAAATTGGTAATGTAATAAATATTAAATAACCGAATAAGCCGATCGATTTAACCGAAACCGAATAAACCGAAAATCGATTACGATGTAAAAATTTGGGTGGTTTTGGTTTTTAATTTTTTATAACCGATTTAAATGCTTTGGTTATTTTTTTCTCCAAAAAATCGACCAAACCGACCGTGTGCACCCCTACTATTAAGCCACGATGTATAATTTTGTATGCTGTGTGTGAACTATGACTATTTGATATTTATTTGTTCAAGATACGTATTGTGGGACAATTGTAAAACTAATTAGTTAGTATCAAATAATAACTGAAAAACCTAATATTTAGCTCTGCATGTAAATTTGTAGGGGTTTAAGGTTTCATCTATTAGCCTTAGTATAAGCCAAAGGAATTATCAATAATCAATAACTTATATTATCTAAATTTGCGGGGATTATATTACTATTTACAGACCTTACTAAATGACTAAGGTACTTTTATTAATAATTCCTAATCACTAATTAAAATATTAAAAGATAAAAACAATCTAACTAATTAAAATAAAATATCATCTATCTCCTATAATTACAAACACCTCATAAATAAATAAACGTTAAATTTATAAATAAATAATTAAAAATATATTCCATATTTGTATTATTTTAATTTTATAAGTCAAATAAAGATCATAAAAAACCTTATAGTTGATGTGGAACTTAATTTTAATTCATATTTTATTATTGTTATTACACATTTTGAGCCACAAATGGATTCCCAAAATTTTATATTATTGTTATTACCATTATCCTTTATGTTAAATTGTTAGTTTGTCTGTAATTATTTTTTAACAGTGTTCTAAAAAATTTCGCCTAGGTCCGATTAATTTTCCCCTAGGCGTTAGGCCCCCCTGGCACCACGCCTAGGCCGCTTAGCGCCTCGCCTATGTCCAAGAAGGAAAAAAAATCCCTTCAGGAAATTAGGAAATTATACGGGACTGGGCGAGTAAGACGGAGAAATTAGGCAAGGCCTAAGCGAAAAATTTAGGGTTACAATTGTTTTTTTTAAAATTTTAATAACTAAGCTACAAAACGACGTCGTATGAATAGATGAAGAAATTGAAGGTTGTTCGGGTCTTAATTGGGAAGCGGTTGGTTATGCATCTGAAGTGGATAGCGTGCTAGAACCTAGGAGAAATAGTAAAAATATTAGAATAAGAGAATTCCATGATTTTTTTTTGTTTGATGATGACACGGAAGAGGAGGGAGATAAGGATTGTGAGTGTGAGCTCAATAGGGACATTATCTTGGAGGGATAATAGTTAGAGAGAGATATAGAGGGATATGAAGATGAGGACTATTAATTTGTATTTTTTATTATTTGTTTGTATTTGAACTTTAAACAATTGCATATTTTTGTTTGAACTTTTAGCAAAGACCTTTATTATATTTATTATAGATTATTTTCCTTTATATTATTGTTTTGTTTGAATAAATATAAGATAAAATATTAAAATTGACTTAAAATAAAAAAATCTCGCCTAGGCCCTGCCCAAGCCTTACAACAGGCCCTGCATAGGCCCCCTAGGCGCTAGCCCCCCCTGGCTGCCCGCCTAGCGCCTTTTAGAACCTTGCTTTTTAAGTTGTTTATCTTTGTTATAACAAAATTTTTATTATATGCGACATTAACACTGGTAATGTTTGAAATTTTATTTATTTTCTTTTCTCTCCTCTTTCCCCTCCCCTTATTTCTTACATTTCCCTCTCTTCTCATCCCCACATGGCTTGTAGATTGTGATTGCAGATTGTCAGTTGCAAGTACAAATTGATTTTTTAGAGTGAAAATGAAAATCTAGCAAATAAATATATAATAGCAATACTAATGGTACGTGTGCGAGTGTAAAGGGTTGTACCCTTTTGCCTTTTGCGTACTTGTTTCTTTTTCTTTCTTTTCCTGGTGGTGTTGTTGTTGTAGTTGCTCTGTTGATATATGAAAGGCTATGATGATAAATAAATGTTTCTAGTAATTTTCTTAAGAAAATCGGGGCATTGTGGATCTGGCCCGTATCTTGGGGGGGCAACAATTCTGATGGCATCTTCCCCATTTATTTAATTTTAAGCATTATTGTTATTATCATTTTTTGTAGCTTTAATTATTGTATTCTATTTAGTTTGTTAATTGATATTTTAGTATATCATTTGTGATTAGCGTTATTGGCAATGTCTAGAAAATCCTATTTAGGAAATGGGTTATTTCTTTTTGCGTTGAATTATCGGAGGAACCCCTCTTCTAAGAATGGTTTGGCTGCTAGTACTATAAGTCTCTGACTTAGAAAGTAACACAATATTGGATATTCAATTATTATATATATAGTTTTAGCAGCATATAATAATAAAAGTTATAAAAAGTATATGTAATATTTCGAATTTTTATAATGTTCGAAAATATAATCGAACGCGATTAAAAGTTAAGTTATAAAAATCTAGCACTAGTAAATCAATAGATGATTAATAAAAGGAATAAGAGTTCTATTGTAGAATGAAAACTTTAGCGAAAATCATTATTCGTAGAGACGAAATAGATGCGAGGATGAAACTTTTCATTAATAGAAAGTTTAGGAACTTTCTATAAATGGAAAGTTTCTATAAATAGAAAGTTTTCATAAAAGGAAAGTCTAGAGAAAATGCGAGATGATCATTTTGCCTTAGAGTATTTTGAAATGACCATGATGTCCTAATAATCACCTAGATACCGTTTTACCCTTGGTTGGTGAGGAGGATTTGACAAATTTGCCCTTCGGGTTGAAATTTGATTTAATTAGCACAGACCCTAGATTCATTAAAAGCTTAGGGCCAAATTGTTGTAGATTATATTAATTGGCCTAACCTAATTCAATTAAAGGCCCAATGTGAGTTCGAGGAGTCTAATAATGGTGGAATTAATTTCAAGTCCAATGATTTAGTGAATAAGGGCCCAAACCTTAGCCTAATGATTTAATTAAAATCAAGCCCAAATATCTGGAATGGGTTAAAAAAAGTTAGTGTAAATAAATATGTTTGTATATTTATATTTGTGCTTGTATGCTATTAAAAAAATAAAGAAAAAGTTAAAATGTGGGAACTTTTCATTTATGAAAAGATTAGAGAAAATAACGGCATATGTAGGTCATTTGCCAAATAAGATGAGGGATATTAGTGTCCTTAAAAAATAAAATAAGTGAGAAAACTTTTTACTTTTGTTTTATCCAAAGTTGCATTGGTAGGAGCAAAAAGGTGATGGAAGTGACTAGTTGGTGATGTGTGTAAGTGGTGTAAAAGATGTAAAGGTTATGAAGTTATGATTATGGGCTATGTTGTAGCTTGTGTAGGAAAAATAAAGGATTGATGAGAATTAACTCTGGATGGATTAATTGAGTAATGCTAGGTGGTAAAATAAGTTAAAGCTTTAACCATGCATTGGTTAGTTGTTAGCAAAATGTTTAGATATATATATATATATATATATATATATATATATATATATATATATATATATATGATGGAGGAGACTTAACTAAGGTGGATATAGTGGATTCACCTTAGGTTAATTATTATAAGGGAATTAACCCTACATGGGTTAATTGGTAGATAATTATTATAGATATAATTAAGTATGTATATATTTGACTAAGATGAAAAGTTTAGGGAAATGTGAGAGTAAGAAAAGTGATGTGACTCTAAGGTGTAATTAATGATGAAGTGATGCTTGCATTAGTTAACTAAAAGAAAGGTGTTAGGAAGGTGTTTTTTTTATGCCTGAAGGATCATTTTGTCTTGATAAAATTTGTTATAAACTTTGATGTCCTAAAGGAAATTGCTAAGAAAATTTCTAGTAATGACCTAATAACAACATTGCCCTTAGTAAAACTTATTAATGTCTAATGAGTCATAGTAGAAAATTTCAAAGAAATTTTCTAGAGTTGTCTTAATGACTCTTTTATCCTTAGCTTGTAATGACTAATAACTAATGTGTCCATGAGAAAAATTTCTAGGAAACTTCTCATTTGAGGATTAAAGACCACTTTGCCCTAACTTTGTTTTTTCTACAAATAGAGGTCATTTGTTTAGTTATTAGAGTTTGGTTCATTTGTTGGAATCACTAAGTGTAGATAGAAAGAGAGAGCTTTGCGTGAGCTTGAGAGAAAGCTAAGAAAGGTGAACCTATTTCGGGTAGAAGAAGGAGAAGGAGTCTAGCAATAAATGTCTAGCATACATCAAGAGGAAGATGAAGATCATCAAGGAAAGGTATAATGAATCTTAACCCTAAAACTTTAGTTTAATTTATATTGTTAGATCTAGGGCTATGGTGGTAGATCTATATGGAAAGATTATGGATTTATAAGTTTTTAATATAGATCTAAGGATTTTGTAAAGTCTTGTGTTGATGATATATGTTTTGATCACCTAAAAAGTTTAGATTGATTTTGGTTGATGAAAAATCCTAGTTTTGTGTTTTCTTTGCTCTATATTTAATTTTAATGATAGAAAACCTTTTTCAAAGTTTTTGATGCTTAAATTCATGCTAGATATATATAGGGTTTAATGGGTTTAACATGGGTTTTGATATACATCTATATTGGAAAGTTTGACAAAAACATGAAATCGATTTTTGCCGAAAAATCCAAAACTGGGCAGTCCTTGAGTTACTGTTTACGTTTCGTAAGTTATATTCATGATTCGTAAATTTTGGGTGGTAGGACTATGAGATAAGAAGAGATTCCAAGTTGAACGACTGAAAAATATTAAACGAGCTATTTATGGTTATTTTTCTAGCAAAACAGTTAATGTCGGAAAAATGTCAAAAAGCTATTGTCCAGATTTTTAAAAGGTCTGTTTTGGCCACTTTGCTTACTCCGAAAATTTCAGCCATTTTATGAGGTAATATATGGTATATAGTAGCCACTGTAAAAATTTGAGCTCGATCCAACCTCAGATGAGTGAGTTATGACCTAAACCATTTTGTACATTTTAAAAATTATGTTAGCAATAACTTGATGTGTACAACTCAGAATCTTATGAAATTTATGAAATTTTTATTGGAGGTTTTCTAGGATGGCAGACAACTGTCATATAAATTTCATAATTTTATGATGAAAAATCAATTTTTAATAAATAGAACAAATTTTGGACATAAATTTACTATTTAAAAATAGTAAATAAAATTGGAAAATTAAAAGAAAATTATTTTCTGTATGGAATGAAATATGCTAAACATATCCAAGAGTTATAAAAATAATAAGTCAATTAAGTATTTTTAATAAACACGAAGAACTTAAGAAAAATAACCATAAAAGAATAAAATAATTATGTATTATTCAATTTTTATTAAATAATACATAAAGGTTACTATTTATTATTTAAATAATATTAAATAAAAAATAAATTAAATAAAAAGAATTTAATTAATTATTTATTATTTAAATGTTAAATAATAAATAAAGTAAATGAGTATTTGGAGTTAATAAAATAATTATTTATTATTTATTATTCATTATTTAATTATTATTTAAAGGATATTAAATAATAATTAAAGGGAGATGAAGTGAATAAAATGATCATTTGTTATTTAATTAATATTAAATAATTAATGGGGATAATTAATTAAGAAGTTATTATTTAATGATATTCAATAATCATTAAAGGAATTGAGGATAATGATAGGGTTAAATTATACGATATTTTTATTCCCTAATATTTAGTTTTTATATTTATTGTGTGCTTAAATGTTTAATTATTTAGCTCATTTTGGGTTTTAATAGGTTTTATAGGGTTTTAGTTAATTTATGTTAATTTAGGTAATTTTATATTATTTTTATATTTATTTTTATTTATTTGTTTTTATTTATTTTTAGTGTTTTAGGTGTTTTATTTATTATTATGTGTTTTTAGGATTTTTAGTATTTTTTATATTTATTTTATATTTGATTTTATAGGAAAATAAAAGTCTAATGGCATGGTGGTAATTTCAGCAAAGCTTGAGGGATAAAACTGTAAAATTAGCAAAGACCGGGGGCAATTTTGTAAATTCCGGAAAAGAGGCCTACCGCGCAACGCGCAGACTTAAAAGGAAAAAACGCTGCCAAGAACTACACCGTTTTGTCTTTGGATGGGCAGTAACATCTGTGCCATGCGCGGACACCGGGAGCTAGATCAGGCGCGTGGATGACACGCGCCAACGGTAATAAAGAAAAGGCGGCTGACGCGTGGCGGCTGGCGGTTGTCTCTCCTCTTTCTCTCTCTACGCGTGACGGCTGACAGTCTTTATTACTTTTCCTTCTTTATTTTGGATTTCCTACACTGCAATGCAACAAATCAATAGAATAAAAGTCCAATTTTAGTTTGGAAAAGGAAGCAATAATTCTTTATTTTATTTTTAATATTTTATTTAGACTTTCAATTAGGGTTAGGATAATAATTATTTTATTTTTAATTGTAAATCCTACTAGGGTTAGAAGGATTTTGGAGCCTATAAATAGAGGGCTTGATATGCAATGTAAAAAACAACTCTCATTAGAATACAAATTCTCTCTTCTATTCTTTAGTGTTCTTTATATTTATGAGTAGTTAATTTATTTTTCTTGGTTTAAGTGATTGAAGTCATCAAGATTTATACACTGTGAGATCTAATTCATTTTAATTGTTCAATTTATATTTTGATTATTGAATATTCTTCTATGCTTAATTTAATGATTGATTTGTTTAATTGCTAGGAGTACTACTAGTTTATTATTCATATTAATCTACTGCTATTTGTGAAGCAACTAAGTTTAATAATTATTTTGCAGATCAAAAGATTATTTTATCTTAAGAAGAATATTCATCTAAATTAAATGCAAAGAAGTGGCTTGTGTTGTTTAGTTCAACGATTTCTCTAATTCTTTATGCTGTTATTAAATTAAATTTTTAGCAAGTGCCGGAGGTTGTTTAATAGTAAGGGTATTTAGACCAAATGGCTCTACTTATCTTAAATTAAGGAGAGAGGAGAAAAATTATTCCACCTGCGAGTAGTTCTTTCTACGGCGAATCTTCAAAATATTAATTGATTTATTTTTGCATCAGTGATCAGTTGTAAATTCTTGATGGTGAATGTTAACTTAAACCAAGGTTTTTTCTTCTCATTTATTTCATTAAATTATTTGCATAATTATTTTAATTAGTTTTATTTAAATTATTTCTTTAATTACAAAAACCCCCAACTTTCATTTGCGAAAGCATAAAATTAAATTAATCATTCTCTGTGGGATCGACTCTTGCTTACACTACTACATTAATATTTTTCAAAAGTAAGATTTTATTTTTGGGTGCTTGCGACATCACACCAGATAATTAATTAATTAATTATTATTTAAATGATATTAAATAATAATTAAAGGAAAATAAGGTTAAGGTAATAATTGTTTATGTAATGATAAATAAACAAGTAAAGTAAAGTTAATTAAATTAATTATTTATTTAACTAATATTAAATAAATAAAGTGAATGAATTAAGAAAATAAAAAAGTGATTAGATAATTTACATTTAATTATTTAAGTCTTTAAATATTACTAAAGGAGTAGATTATTATTAAATATTTAATGATAATAGCAAATGATGAAATATTATTAAATGATTAATAATATTGGTAATTGGGTAAATATTATTAAGGGTTTAATAATATTAGTAACCAATTAAGATGTTTAATACTTAATAATGTTTGTAATTGAATGAGATATTATTAATAATAATAGCTGATAACTAAAATATTATTCAAGGGGGATCGTATTGTCTTATAATTTATGAGTTAGTAAATAGGGAAGTATGTGTTGTCAAGTCAATTTATTTGAGAATAATAAATGAATCTCTATATGCGTTATTAATTGAAAGATAATTATATTAGGTCTTTTAAATGAGATAAATTGAATTGTGTAAGCGTAAGCGATGAAGTAATTCAGGTAAGTTTTTTAGTACTATGCGATGTTTTTATAAACTTGTTATTATATGTAAAACTGTTATATGTGCACTTATTGTATGTGCTAATTGATTTTAAATATGCCTTTGTACAGTTATATGATGTGAATAACTGATATATAATTGATACTATGAGTTGAACTGTGTTATATGATTTATGTAATTTGGAAATGTTAATATGCATTGTATGCACGAAGTAATTGGATAAATTCATAGCATGAGCAACATGATGCATACATTAAATATGAAGCATGAAGCCTAAAATATGACTTAAATGTGAACTACGTGTTATGTGATAACTGTTAGACTTGTTGAGTCGTTGTACTCACTCGCTAAAATTAAATATTTTCAGCAAAGTGCGAGGAATTTGAAGATGCCGGTAAACGCAAAGGAAATGATTGAAGTTATTGCTATAAAACCTTGTTGTTGATTTAAATCTTTTGATGTAACATGTTGGAATAATTACAAATTGGTCTTATTCTTGAGTTAAGATCTTATAATAGTAGTGAAAGGCAATTGTATTTTAAAGTTAGTGCTAATACTTGTGAACTTGATTAGATTAGAGAAGTCTTTAAGTATATTAAATGTTTATCGTTAAAGTGTGAGCATTTGTATACTCACAAGTATTGTAATAGACTAGGTCATACTATAAATGATCTGAGTTTGTAAGATAAATGTAAATATTGCGATTCTGAGACAGAGTTCAAAAGAATATTATAAAAATTTTAATTTATTAAGTTTTTAGCAACATATTATTGTATAATGTTGTGAATAGTAAGGAGAAGGTTGTTCGTTAACGACCGGGGGTCTCCTGTGGCCAGTAAGGGGATTTCCGGGGCGTTATAATATATATTTACTATTTTATTTTAAATTCATTTATTGTAAATTTTCTAGTTTATTTGAATTTTTGTGTTTGTGTTTGTATTTTATTTTATTATTTTGTTTTAAATTCTCTTAATGGCTTAATAATAAAAAAAGCCTTGTCATTTTCAAAATAACAAAGAAGGCAGCACAAGCCCTGTGGCTTTACCATGTCTTTTTAAAATAAAATAAAATGTCATGTCAAAAATAAAGATAAATTTCGTCTAAATAATTTGATAGAATGACCCAATTATAAAATTTTAATAAGTATGATAGTCTATTTGCAAAAATTAAAAGTTCAGTAGCTCAAAGCTAATTTTACCCCACACAATTCATTAATAATAAGACGTGTAAGTTAAACAAATGCTATAAAGTATTCCAAGTAGACCAAAATTAAAAACCAACATAATCACCTTACATCTCTAATCTCATCAAAATATTGAAATACCTTTCTTGCTATATTACCTGCAAAAGATGAGAGAAAATCATATTTTCCATTTATGGCTAGCTCTTGTGGAGTGCGCTAAGCGTGTGCAACCACTTGAAGAATATAGTTGGTAGCTACGTTTATGTTTGTAAATCCTATCACTTGTTATACTTGTTATGATACTTTAGGTGAATGGTTCTCATTTATAAAGAAAGTTATTTTTTTCTTTACAAGGTATTTGGCATTGTAAAATATAATCAATTTATTTGATTTGGGTTAGAGTGATTTCATTTTATGTGATTGTGTTTTATACTCGTGTGTCTTATCCCTATATTAGCGATTGTTAATATATTCATCAGACAATATGCGATTTAAAAAAAGTAAGTTTGACAAGTCTTGTAAATATCAGTTCTCATAGCTCGTCTCAATGGACATGCAACATCTAAGTATTACCGAGTTATATGATTTGTGCAGTACAATGTTTTGTTATGTAATAAATTATGCCAACACTTTACACCACACAACTTAAATAATTTGCTTAGAGATTTCATGAACTTTAACATTTAGCCTTGTGACTCTTGTAGAGACCCTAATTTTGCATTGATTTGTATAAAATAAGAATGACTAGAAAGCAAAAAAAAAAAACATGACATTAAGAAAGAAAAAAAAATTGTGGGGGGGGGGGGGTTTAAGGAGTGAGGCTAATATTAGGGTGTGTGTTGAAGCTCTCGTGGAATGGAATAGTTGCATAATAAGGGTTAAATTGAAAATAGTCGATAAAGTATTAAATTGAAAAGTTTTAAGGCCTAATGGGACTGGAGTGAGAGAATAACCTTTCAACCAATTATGGGTTGTGTGGGATCTTATTCATAGCTAGATACCACTATACATGTGATTTGGCTAGGTCGGATGTCACTATAGTGCTGAATTGTTTTGAGAGATCTAGTAAGATAATTTTCTTTAATAATATTGTTAGTGAGTGTTATTTTCTTTAAGATCATAAACGAGTAAAGAAGTCAAATTCGTAATGTCTATTTCTAACTCTTAAAACCCTAAAATATTAATTCTTTGATTCTTAAGTCTAATATGGTGTTTTTATACGTGCATTAATTTGAATTTAGCAGTCATTGGATTTTATTGATGTTTAGTAGAATATTTGACAGTTGAAACCATTTTTGTGATTAGATGGTTAATATAGTTTCTTAATATAGAATTTCATGTTAAATTTCGTAGTTGGTTATTTTGTGTAATATCCTAGATATTTAAAATAATTAATTAAAGATTATGGTTTAAAACTAAAGTTGTCGAAGTGAGATGTGTAGAAAATGGATAAACATTTTTTTTAAACATAATTTATTTGTTAGAAATTAAATGTTGGAATGTTTTAATGATGCATGTAGAGAATTTATTAAGGAAATAAATTCATTTGAGAAGTGAAGGTGGACACACACACACACACACACACACACACACACACACACACACACACACACCCCCCCTAAAGTGTGCTTGTTAGCCAAATAAGAATATGAGTAAGTTAATACTCAATTAAACTAATAAATTAATTAGTTTAAATATGAAGTCATGAAATATAATTAATTGAGTTAATTATATGAGTCATGAATTAAAGTTATGATTAACAAGTAGAGAAGTGGAATATTGCCTAGCATGACAATATTAAGAAGTTAATTAATTAAGTAATTAACTTAATTATTGAGTTGTTGTATAGAGTCCATTAATGAATTTAAAACAAGCCCAACATGAGAATATTTGCTTGAAGGTGGGTAATAAAATAATAAGCCCAAATGCTATGTTGATTAATAGTCCAAGAGATAATTAATATAAGTCCAATTAATTAGTGTTGGCAAGTATTGTATATAATGAGGTTGTAACGCCCCAGGATTTTACAGAAATTCTAAATGAGGATTATGATTAATTAAATAAAGGTTAGCAGTTAAAACCTAATGTTGAATGCTCGAGGTATTAGAGAATGATGTATTATATGATCAATATGATATAAATGACCTATGATGTTTAAATAGTGATATAACATATCAAAGATAAATGATTAGTGGTAATGCCCACAATAGGGTAATTTGAGCAGAAATTATTATAAGACATGAAGTTGTGTGTCAAAGGTAATGGAGTGATTATGTGTTTATGTATATGTGTGTATATATGATGTGATAAAGAAAGAAGGGTTTAAAGCTAGTGGGTAAAGGAAATAAGAATGTATGTATGAATTTGATGATTAAAGGGCAAGGGGACAGATTAAAGAGAATGATAAATTGTAATACCTACACTAAGGTAAAATAGGTATGTATGTGTGATAAAGAAGAAACAGAATGATCAAATTGGTTTATTAAGGATTTATGAAATATTGAGTGGTGATATAGGAATATACGGAATTGTCAAGGAATTAATCTTATATGATTAAAATGATATAAATAATTGTTATGAGATGTAAATACAGGAAGTAATACCCCTGTGAATGGTTATAATGAATGTGGTATGCAAGCAAGTTTCTCAGACTTAAAAGTACTAATTGAATTACGTGAACTATGTGATAGTTGAAATGGGCACTCCGTGCCACAACGTGAACTAACTATTAAATGCAATACGTGATATTTGGACATACATGGTAAAGTAAGTGAAGCATGACGCATATTATAAACTGCGAGCATGAAATGTGTTATCTGATTGACTTGCTGAGCTTTATGCTCATTCTTGCTATAACTAACGTTTCAGGTAAAATACAAGAAGGCCGGAGGTTCCGGTGCAGCTAAGGTAAAAGGAAAGTTGAATGCATAGGTGAACGTGAGAAATTTGATATATATGAAATGTGTATATGATTGTAAATCCATAAAGGTTGAATTGTATGTATGTATGTAGGTATGTATAATCCAGCAAGAAGACGCAAATGATATAGTAGATGTATTATTTATTTGTTGAGTTTTAAATGTAATAAACTCATATGTATAGATAGACATGTGGATGCAGAATGTATATTTGGATAGACAGAATGAATGAACGTATGAAAGCAGGTATACGTGCACAGGAGCAGGTACAGAACAGGTACACAATTAGGGCCATGTATAGATAGTTCGTGGCGAATTTTTATTTGCAAGTTATACTAAATCATAAAATTATATATGATTATAATAGGTCACAAATAATTGATGTTTGACCTAAGTTTAATGGAGGGTAAGTAAACGTTACGATCCTGAGACAGGTTTAAAGAATGTAAGATAAATAAGTTTTAAAAAAAAAAAATATGGACCAAATTTAAGGTCAACTCAATGGGTTTAAAGGTCAAAGGTATAAATTTTAACGCACGGGGTCTCGGTTAACAAGGTGTTAAGTTAATCACTATGTAATCCAGATATAATTGGACTTAATTAAGGAAGGTGGGATCTCGGGGCGTTACAGAGGTGGTAGTCCAATTAAATAAATTACCTAGCCCAAGTTATAAAAGATGTGTGAGTTGTGTTGTGTAGCCCAAACAATTTAAATAAAGAATCCAATGAAAATAAACTAGTAACCCAAACATTGAGTCCAAACTTAAAAGTCAAATGTTGGTCAATATGTTGGGAGAATAATTTCAAAAATTGTTAAGTGTAGAGAATTAACTAATGTAGAGTTAGTTAAATAACCCTAGTTGGTAGACAAGAGAGAGCATTAATCACTCATTGTTTAATTGCTAGGTAAATAAATATGGTGATGAGAATTAACCATGGATGAGTTAATTATGTAACCTAATATGATAGAATAATTAAAGGCAAGTCTAATTGGATTATATTATAAGTCCAATTGATGTATTAAACTAAGTTAAATAAATTAACATAATAGTCCATGTAATTAATTAAATCTTGATTCAAGTTATAATTAATCAAGCCCAATGTTTGTTTTAATTAAATACAACATAGGGTATTTAATGTTAGCCTAATAGAATAATTAAATTGAGCCTAACCAAATTAAATGAATGGGCCCAATATATTTAAATCCTAGAGTCCAATGTGGAGCCCAAATGATAGTCATAATTGGTCAACATTTATATATATAAGTATATATATAGATGTATATATGTATATTTAAGCTATAAAAATAAAGTAAAAATGGGAGATTTAATCCCATTTTGCTGAGATTTAGTGGTCTCCACAAGGAAGTGACTTGATTTTGCTTGGTTGCTTCACTTGTACACAATATCAAAGTGGTTCATCAACTCTAGTCAATCACCTAGTCATTCAAGTGGTCAATCATTCTAATAGTTATCTTAATTAAACTTTAATTTCACCAACACTAGTTGATTAGTGACTTAATGAAGGATTATCAAGGTGCTATAAATAGGATGCTTCACCAAGTTGTTATGTTTGTTAGTCATTTTGCAAGAGATCTAAGAGAGAATAGAGAGAGCATTCTAGAGAAAATAAAGATAACTCTTGAGAATTGAGGTTTCACCAAGGAGGTTTGCTAGAGAATAATTAAGGTGGAGTTCCTAGTGAAGTCCATGGCCAAGAAGAAGAAGAGCATCCATGTTTAAGAGGTTAAAAAGTGTTTTAAACCCTCTTTAGTTCATTTTTATAGTTTAGATATGATTTGAACGGTTAAAATATATTTTTAACCAATTAAAAGTTATTTTGATGATCTATAAGTCTAGAACTATGATATATAGGTATATTCATGGTTTGATATAGTTAGTACATGTATTTGTATAGGTGGTATGCAAAAAATTAGAAGAAAAGTGCATATAGAGATTTACCGGTAAAAACTTTGATAGTTATGTGCTATTTAATATTGTAGATTGAAAGGTACCAGGTGGAAAATTAATTTCAATAGCTATAAAGTTACATATATGATTTTTTAAGAAAACCCAACTTGAAGCTTTCAGAAACATGGAAAAACAAGGAAGTTATGACTTTTACCGCAAAATAGGGCATTTTGAAACCCTAGATGGTTCGATCTTAAATTTCTTGTCAAAACGTTTTCAAAAATTTGAGTGAACTATGAAATATTGTAAAACAAGAAGTTAGGAAGACAACAACACTAAGTTGGTGTTGTAACGCCCCCAAAAATCCCCGCGCTTTCTATGCAACGGACCTTGTGGGTTAATTTCATACATCTATCAACTTAACCAATGATCCCATAATCATATTGGTTGAATTAGTCTTATTTTAGACTATACATTAAAATTTTTCTTAACTTTGTCCCTGGATCTTAACTTGATCACAGTCTCATAAGTATACAAGTATCAACTTGTATTTCATCCGTATAAATGGATAAAACCATATATAACGGTCTAATTTTAACCTTAGGATTTAAATATTCTATAACTTTACATGTTCCAACATCCACGGCATTAAATCATTAGGACGGCTCTTGGGAACAGAGAATCCCGCGGTGAATGTTTGTATCTTCACTCGTGATAAATGTTTGCATCTTTATCCGTGACAAATGGTTGGATCTTTGTCCGGTGCAAAATTCTCTTTCCGTACAGAACATTACCTAACTAGTTAAAACCCTCATTCGAAACATATTTGTTTATAGTGATATCTCTTCATATCAATAATCCTACTTATATGGTATTCAGAATAGTAATAACGAGTTATACCTGGGTCCGAGGAACCTTAACGATGGATTTGACCAGTCAACATCGCTTAGTCCTGTCTCAGATGTACATCACTCACAAGTTATTTACCGATCCTCATCCAGATAAGTAGATCATTATCAATACTATGTTAAGTCTTAACAATTCTAGGTTATATCAAAATAAAGACATAACAACATTCTGATGATAATAATATATATCATTCATTCAATATTCGGTTACATGTTTGTTTGTTCGTATTACAAAAGTCGTTATGACTTATACAAAATACAAGTAATAAACATGAAAACCTAATCTACTCTTCATGTTTACGTTCATAATCTTCTTAACGTTCATCTTTAATCTGTAAATAAGATTTTATTCGCAAGAATGAGCACGACGGCTCAGCAAGTCTAACATACAGCACATACGCAGTTTATGCTTTCATATAAACTTTAACATGCATTGATTGAACATAATTCTCTATTTAATATCACATATAACTCACGTTCCATCAATTTATATCACATTGACACACAAAGTGTATAAATCATGTTCATAAATCGTAAACATAACGCATAACAGTTAGAAGGCTTGTAAACATCAGTTAAAGACTTCACATATCATCTATTACATAATAACATGACATTACACATCTCATTTATCATTTTAACAATACTGCACAAGTAGCACATAGCAAGAGTTAGAAGACTTGCCTTAAAACCATGTTTTAGGGTTTCCCGGGAAATCGTTAAACGCCTACAAAAAGGGTTACGCGACCCCGAACGTTAGTTTATCAAATTTTCCTTTTGAATAAGTCTTAGAATAACTTAACTAAACTATTTTCATTGGTGGAATCATTTCGTTAAGTGGCGAACTCAAAATCCTAATTTTAAGTGCTAGGATCCGAATGGTCCTTAAAAAAAATTCAGCTTCGACCTATTTTATTGCGACAGCCATAACTTTGTCATACAGAAACATTTTTGAGTGATTCTTGAGTCTAAATTGCTTAGAATTTCATGATATACAACTTTCATTTAGGTTTCTAAGGCATATTAAGACTTTAAAATTTCGGATTTTAGCAAAAATATTCTGCGAGTATATTAAGCTTAACTTTCTTTGATCCGATTGGTAAAACATAATACCTCAAGCATTAATTTGCTAAGATAACATGTTCTAACACTCCGTATCACTTCATAACATAAAAATAACAAAATCATAAACCTACTTATATAAGATTTTATGACTTTTTCTCAAGAACACGAAGAACGAATCGAAGAACACGAAAAACAAAGTTTCATCGTTCTTCGTTTCGACTACTAAAACTTGATGCCACAAGCATTATTTAGCAAGGCCATCATGTTTCATCATCCCATAACACTAAATTACCAAATCATAAACCTACTTATGTAGAAATTATGACTTTTGCTCAAGAACACACGAAGAACACGAAGAACGAAAAATCGTACATGGTAACGACTTATGTTCTTGAGCTTTTGGATTTCATACTTGAAATAATTTGAGCATTATAACTGCTTACATATGTGATTATAACACTTTATAATTGACAAAATTTGGTCATTATAACGACGTGTTTACTTAATTATAACAATTTATAATAATACTCCAGAACATACGAAGAACACGAAGAACGGATAAACCGTACATGGATACGACGTATGTTCTTGAACTTTAAACTATGAAATGAAATTTGACATAACAACGACTTGCTCAAGTCATAAGGAACACGGAGAACGAAAAATCGTACATGGCTACGACTTATGTTCTTGAGCCTCATCGATAAAATAAAACTTTAAGCATAATAACGATTAAGAATCGTACCTTTTATTATTGCAAGCTTTAACTATTTCTTTGCAATTGATTCTTGTCTCACAAGAACTCTCTCTATATTTGCTCTTTAGCTTTCAAAATGGTAAAGAACTAATGAACTTAAGCCTTCTATTTATAGGAAAACCAAGGGTCGGGGTAGTTTGGTCATTAGTTTAAAAGACCAAGGGCCTTTTAGTCTTTTCTCCCTAGCGCTTGCATCATCGCTTACATCACCCTTCTTCTAATTGGTCCATTCATTTTCACTTGGATTTAGTTCAAAACAAATCGTGCTAGTTCTTTTTCAGTTAGTGTAATCGTGTTAGTTCTCCCTAGTTTAGTTACACTAACTTAGTTACACATAACCTAGTTTGATTTCAACTAATTAATTAAATAGTATAACACATTAGTATTTATACGTATTTCTTCCGTATAATACATCGTATAATATTCGTATTCTACTGGTATGATACCTCGTATTATTCTCGTATTAATCTCGTATAATCTTTCGTATAATCCTCGTATTATACATTACAATATACTTTTATTATTCTCGTATTCCTTCCGTATTCGCTACGTATTCATCCCGTATACGTGAATAGTAATCTCCATAAATTATTTTGGGTAAAAATTTTATTGGTCAAAATGCATCTACTGTCAATAAAAATGCTATTCAGGAATGTGAATTTTCAAAATTCGGAAGAAAAATTTCCAAATGAATAGTGTTTTACACGCTTTTCGAGTAAAACTTTTATTGGCTAATTAATATCTATACTTCATATAAATGCTATTTCGTGAAATACGATATATCAAAATATCGAAAAGAACAGTCAAAAAGACGACAAACGTTTTCTCGTAAATCGTGACGTTTTCGTCTTTTTCCCCAGAAAATTTTATTGGTTCTCTGGCATCTAAACCTCATATTATCACTATATTGTGAAATGTAAGAAGTCCTACAGATGACAGAAACAGTCAAACGAATGAAAAATGTCACCTCGTGAATAGTGCTTGTACACGTTTTTCGAGAAAAAACTTTTATTGACTGTTACGTGTTTTCAAATTGTGGGAAGGTTGAATCCTTAAACGGAATGTCAATTTGACCTTCACATTTTGCTGAAGGGCCTAGGTTATTTTCTAGGGTTTAGACCCTAGGGTTAGGGTTTAGGTTTTAACTCTTTTTCTAATTTAGGTTTTTGCCCTAAATTGACTTCTGATTTTTAATAAGTGTTAAGGTTAACTACTTGAACCAAAACACAAAATCCTACACATAGATATTTCATACAACACATTTAAAAGCTCAATTCAAGCTTTACTAATCACATAACACATAGTTTAGGTTAAAGAATTTAACCTCTTAGTTGTATACGATCGTAGTTTCGAGTCGTATATATTCTTTTAGATAGCTCAAGGTATGCTTGAGCAATCGATCTTAGGTTTTGATTTGACAACCTTGCTTAGATCTTGTTAGATCACTTTTGAAATATTTGGGATATTACATTCAACCCAACTTACAGGAATTTCGTCCTCGAAATTAACTTACAATTACTTTAGTCATTTAATATCATATTTATAAGTGCTATAAATATTCAGGATATTACATTATCTCCTTCTTATCAAAATTTCGTCCTCGAAATTATAATATAATCATCTCCAATTTACTTTTTAATATGAATTTTCTAAATTCATCTTTTACTCACATTAAACATCTAATACTTTGATTAGGTCTGAACAATGTTCACTTATCTCTACACATTTCCTTTCATAACTCTAGGTTTTAAACCTCTTTTCATACTCGACATTCAGTCTCATTCTTCCTTTATCTTGGATTCTTCTCACTTATACAGCGGTCAATCAAGACCTTTACCTTATTCAAAAACTATGAATACTATATAACCCATAATTTTTAAATCATCATCCGAACTGGAAAACCATATCTTGTGTAGCAATCAATTAAGATTGAGAACACTTCATACTTTGTGTAGCAATCAATTAAGATTGAGAACACCATACATTGTGTAACAATCAATTAAGATCGAGAACACACATACGTTGTACTTTAGGTGATCAGCCTGTCGTACCATATATGACGCGGTTTATTGCGTCTATCGAATTGCTACGTCCGTTCTTTTTTCATAACCAAAGGTGTGTAGCCGAAACAATTGGCATTGACTCATATTTAAACCATTCAAACTTTTTGAAAAGCAATTTTATGACTATATACCGCACCTTGCAAAGTGCGTTGATGACTCATCATGTATCATCTTCACACCAGGTTAAATGGGGTGTTGATGAATAAATCATTTTTATTCTTCGCATTAAATCCGTCTAGCCAAAACAATTAGCATAGACATATGAATAACATAGCTAGTGAAGAACTAACAAAATTTTCCAGTTCAACTAGTGAACCACTCTTTTCAAAGGCACACAAGTGCGAATATAACCATGAAGATCTAGCATAGCTAGAAGATTTTTTTGAAATACCCTCAATCCTCTATCTTTTCCATTATTCTCTAACCATAACACAAGTTTTTCAAATATATAGTAATATAGTAAACTGATTGGTTGTATTAAACCAAGTACAAACAAATATATTAGTTCCCCTTCTCATCAACACGGAATTGAAATGTCTCAACGCACATTGGTACTGATCAATATCGCACTGAATAGACAAATCGTAGCCGCATCTCACAAGTCGGTTCGACTAACATATCATAGCCCAAGTCCATAACAAGGTTCGTTCGCTCAGTAACTAACATACAAATATTTTTAAAACTATAGTTATGACGTAACAACTACTAACTAGTCAATATACATATGAGAAAAGAATCACCTTCTCAAAATATATACAAAGAAGAGTTTGACATAAGATTTTAATTTACTTATCAATATAGCAAACTGAGTTATTCCTCCACCCAAGAACTAATGAATCAGTTCCCCGTCTCATCAACACTATCCTCAAATGATTTCATTCAGTGTGTAACCCGCTTTGAGAGCACTGACCCTGAATCATTCATACCAATAGTGTAGTTAGATCGATTCTCTAAAGCATATTAAACTCTTTCCCATACAAGAGAGTCGTTCTACTCAGTTTTACTAATATGAGTTTTCAATTGAAATCCCTAATCGTTCTTTAACTATCTTATGAATTTCCTGAATTCATTACAACTCATTATAAGCTTAATTCTTACAATTTCCAAATAACTTCATACTATCTCCAAATGAATTTCTCATTAACATCTCTCTATGAGTTTACTCATCTCCTTTCTTAGGTATAATTACACATAATACCAAACACACCATTTCATTTTTATGAAACAGTTTCACACAAAAACTAATAAGATTATTTTATCTTATTGCTTGCTTTGAGAACTCATTATGAGTTCATTTATCTTCAGATATTCTCGTAAAGAGTTTATCTTTATTCATTATATTTCTTTTCACATAATAATTTTTATGTATTAAGATTTAATAAGATTTATGCATATCTTTTAATTATTTACGGACTCTTCACAAGTCCATTTCTTCTTAGTCCATCAGATTATATTCCAAGGTACTTGTTACCTCGAAACTATAATCCACTGCTCTGATACCAACTGTAACGCCCCCAAAAATCCCCGCGCTTTCTATGCGGCGGACCTTGTGGGTTAATTTCATACATCTATCAACTTAACCAATGATCTCATAATCATATTGGTTGAATTAGTCTTATTTTAGACTATACATTAAAATTTTTCTTAACTTTGTCCCTGGATCTTAACTTGATCACAGTCTCATAAGTATACAAGTATCAACTTGTATTTCATCCGTATAAATGGATAAAACCATATATAACGGTCTAATTTTAACCTTAGGATTTAAATATTCTATAACTTTACATGTTCCAACATCCACGGCATTAAATCATTAGGACGGCTCTTGGGAACAGAGAATCCCGCGGTGAATGTTTGTATCTTCACCCGTGATAAATGTTTGCATCTTTATCCGTGACAAATGGTTGGATCTTTGTCCGGTGCAAAATTCTCTTTCCGTACAGAACATTACCTAACTAGTTAAAACCCTCATTCGAAACATATTTGTTTATAGTGATATCTCTTCATATCAATAATCCTACTTATATGGTATTCAGAATAGTAATAACGAGTTATACCTGGGTCCGAGGAACCTTAACGATGGATTTGACCAGTCAACATCGCTTAGTCCTGTCTCAGATGTACAGCACTCACAAGTTATTTACCGATCCTCATCCAGATAAGTAGATCATTATCAATACTATGTTAAGTCTTAACAATTCTAGGTTATATCAAAATAAAGACATAACAACATTCTGATGATAATAATATATATCATTCATTCAATATTCGGTTACATGTTTGTTTGTTCGTATTACAAAAGTCGTTATGACTTATACAAAATACAAGTAATAAACATGAAAACCTAATCTACTCTTCATGTTTACGTTCATAATCTTCTTAACGTTCATCTTTAATCTGTAAATAGGATTTTATTCGCAAGAATGAGCACGACGGCTCAGCAAGTCTAACATACAGCACATACGCAGTTTATGCTTTCATATAAACTTTAACATGCATTGATTGAACATAATTCTCTATTTAATATCACATATAACTCACGTTCCATCAATTTATATCACATTGACACACAAAGTGTATAAATCATGTTCATAAATCGTAAACATAACGCATAACAGTTAGAAGGCTTGTAAACATCAGTTAAAGACTTCACATATCATCTATTACATAATAACATGACATTACACATCTCATTTATCATTTTAACAATACTACACAAGTAGCACATAGCAAGAGTTAGAAGACTTGCCTTAAAACCATGTTTTAGGGTTTCCCGGGAAATCGTTAAACGCCTACAAAAAGGGTTACGCGACCCCGAACGTTAGTTTATCAAATTTTCCTTTTGAATAAGTCTTAGAATAACTTAACTAAACTATTTTCATTGGTGGAATCATTTCGTTAAGTGGCGAACTCAAAATCCTAATTTTAAGTGCTAGGATCCGAATGGTCCTTAAAAAAAATTCAGCTTCGACCTATTTTATTGCGACAGCCATAACTTTGTCATACAGAAACATTTTTGAGTGATTCTTGAGTCTAAATTGCTTAGAATTTCATGATATACAACTTTCATTTAGGTTTCTAAGGCATATTAAGACTTTAAAATTTCGGATTTTAGCAAAAATATTCTGCGAGTATATTAAGCTTAACTTTCTTTGATCCGATTGGTAAAACATAATACCTCAAGCATTAATTTGCTAAGATAACATGTTCTAACACTCCGTATCACTTCATAACATAAAAATAACAAAATCATAAACCTACTTATATAAGATTTTATGACTTTTTCTCAAGAACACGAAGAACGAATCGAAGAACACGAAAAACAAAGTTTCATCGTTCTTCGTTTCGACTACTAAACTTGATGCCACAAGCATTATTTAGCAAGGCCATCATGTTTCATCATCCCATAACACTAAATTACCAAATCATAAACCTACTTATGTAGAAATTATGACTTTTGCTCAAGAACACACGAAGAACACGAAGAACGAAAAATCGTACATGGTAACGACTTATGTTCTTGAGCTTTTGGATTTCATACTTGAAATAATTTGAGCATTATAACTGCTTATATATGTGATTATAACACTTTATAATTGACAAAATTTGGTCATTATAACGACGTGTTTACTTAATTATAACAATTTATAATAATACTCCAGAACATACGAAGAACACGAAGAACGGATAAACCGTACATGGATACGACGTATGTTCTTGAACTTTAAACTATGAAATGAAATTTGACATAACAACGACTTGCTCAAGTCATAAGGAACACGGAGAACGAAAAATCGTACATGGCTACGACTTATGTTCTTGAGCCTCATCGATAAAATAAAACTTTAAGCATAATAACGATTAAGAATCGTACCTTTTATTATTGCAAGCTTTAACTATTTCTTTGCAATCGATTCTTGTCTCACAAGAACTCTCTCTATATTTGCTCTTTAGCTTTCAAAATGGTAAAGAACTAATGAACTTAAGCCTTCTATTTATAGGAAAACCAAGGGTCGGGGTAGTTTGGTCATTAGTTTAAAAGACCAAGGGCCTTTTAGTCTTTTCTCCCTAGCGCTTGCATCATCGCTTACATCACCCTTCTTCTAATTGGTCCATTCATTTTCACTTGGATTTAGTTCAAAATAAATCGTGCTAGTTCTTTTTCAGTTAGTGTAATCGTGTTAGTTCTCCCTAGTTTAGTTACACTAACTTAGTTACACATAACCTAGTTTGATTTCAACTAATTAATTAAATAGTATAACACATTAGTATTTATACGTATTTCTTCCGTATAATACATCGTATAATATTCGTATTCTACTGGTATGATACCTCGTATTATTCTCGTATTAATCTCGTATAATCTTTCGTATAATCCTCGTATTATACATTACAATATACTTTTATTATTCTCGTATTCCTTCCGTATTCGCTACGTATTCATCCCGTATACGTGAATAGTAATCTCCATAAATTATTTTGGGTAAAAATTTTATTGGTCAAAATGCATCTACTGTCAATAAAAATGCTATTCAGGAATGTGAATTTTCAAAATTCGGAAGAAAAATTTCCAAATGAATAGTGTTTTACACGCTTTTCGAGTAAAACTTTTATTGGCTAATTAATATCTATACTTCATATAAATGCTATTTCGTGAAATACGATATATCAAAATATCGAAAAGAACAGTCAAAAAGACGACAAACGTTTTCTCGTAAATCGTGACGTTTTCGTCTTTTTCCCCAGAAAATTTTATTGGTTCTCTGGCATCTAAACCTCATATTATCACTATATTGTGAAATGTAAGAAGTCCTACAGATGACAGAAACAGTCAAACGAATGAAAAATGTCACCTCGTGAATAGTGCTTGTACACGTTTTTCGAGAAAAAACTTTTATTGACTGTTACGTGTTTTCAAATTGTGGGAAGGTTGAATCCTTAAACGGAATGTCAATTTGAACTTCACATTTTGCTGAAGGGCCTACGTTATTTTCTAGGGTTTAGACCCTAGGGTTAGGGTTTAGGTTTTAACTCTTTTTCTAATTTAGGTTTTTGCCCTAAATTGACTTCTGATTTTTAATAAGTGTTAAGGTGAACTACTTGAACCAAAACACAAAATCCTACACATAGATATTTCATACAACACATTTAAAAGCTCAATTCAAGCTTTACTAATCACATAACACATAGTTTAGGTTAAAGAATTTAACCTCTTAGTTGTATACGATCGTAGTTTCGAGTCGTATATATTCTTTTAGATAGCTCAAGGTATGCTTGAGCAATCGATCTTAGGTTTTGATTTGACAACCTTGCTTAGATCTTGTTAGATCACTTTTGAAATATTTGGGATATTACAGGTGTCATTTGGATGTGTAGAGTTAATTTTATTCAAGTTTGAACAATTAAAACCAACGATTTGTGATTTTAGTTTTCATTTTATCCTTGTGAGCAGTTTTTAGTCCAGTTTCGTTTGCAATTTAGATTTATGATATAAAGAGGAATTGTAGAAGGAAAAATTCTGATGAGAATGGACTTAAGAATCAGCCCAAAATATTTTAAAATGAAGAAGTTATGGCTATCGGAACGTCGGAGGGTTGAACAGTCAAAAAGTTAACTTCCGGACAGATTGGTCGGACGCACCTGTGTTCGGTGTGGTGCAGCTGCATGAGAACAATCTGCCAAAGTAGATTTTGGTGCTCCGGGTCGGGTCAGTCCGGGTCGAGTTTTCTTTGATAAATTAAATAAAAATAAGTGTAAAATGAATGTATTTGGATATTAAACCAATACATAAAGTTTATGAGTAACTAATTGGTAGTTAAATGTTTAAAATAAAGACTAAAGTTAACATAATTAAAAAGTTAACTATTGGTATTGTTTGAAGATTATTAAAATATTATTAAATGATCAGTAATATTAGTATGTGATTAAAATATTATTAAATGGTTAATAATATTAATGAATGATTAAAATATTATTAAATGGTTAATAATATTAAGAAGTGATTAAAATATTATTAAATGGTTAATAATTTTAATAAGAGATTAAAATATTATCAAATGGTGAATAATATTTGTAAATGATTAAAATATTATCAAATGGTGAATAATATTTGTAAATGATTAAAATATTATTAAATGGTTAATAATATTAGTAAGAGATTAAAATATTATTAAATAGTTAATAATATTAATAAATGATTAAAATATTATTAAATGATTAATAATATTAATAAATGATTAAAATATTATTAAATGATTAATAATATTAGTAAGTGATTAAAATATTATTAAATAAATAATAATATTAATACGTAATTAAAATATTATTAAATAGTTAATAATATTAGTATGAGATTAAAATATTATTAAATAGTTAATAATATTAATAAGTGATTAAAATATTATTAAATAGTTAATAATATTTGAATGTAGTTGTATATTATCAAAGGTAAATAATATTTTGAAGTATTTAGTACATTATTAAATGTCAGAATCATTAAGTTATGTAAAATAAGAAAGTTTAATTGAATTAAAACAAAGTAAATAGTTCATTTGTGACTAATCTAGACAACTTATTAAAAGTGGGTCGTACGAAGAATGTGTAATGAATGCGTAAGTTGGTTAAGTGTGCCCGACATGTCCAAATTAGGTTTGGGCTAGGGTTTTTGTCCAAAACTTAAGGGCTCGTTTGTCGGACATCTTAAGGTTAATAAACAAGTTTTTTAAGAACTTGGTCCTGTGTGCATTAATATGCTACAATTTGATATTATATTATTGATATGGAGATATATTGATGATATTTATGTTATGTGAAAAGCATGAGGTATGATTACATGTGAAAATATAAAGCATGAATTGCTAGAAGCTAGTTGATTATTATAAGAAGTATGAAACATTCATAAAATGAAAAGCATGAAATGCATGATGTAAGAATAAAATGTAGAGCATGTATAATATGTGAAGCATGTAATGTGTTATGTGTAACTGTTAAACTTGCTGAGCCGTCGTGTTCACTTTTACTTAAAACCAACATTTTCAGATAGTGCAAGTTATTCGAAGTTTTTGATAAAGATCAAGAAACAAGAATGCACACTACTTTCACTGAAAGTTTAAATGTCTATTATAGATATTAGTTCGAATTGGACAGGTAAAATGACTGTGTAGTATAAGACTTAGTTGATATGTAATATGAGTGTTAAATACTCAAAATGATTGTAATAGAATGTCGTATCACGTATAATATTGAGACATATTAGGTTTGTTTAAAGATTGCGATTCTGAAATAGAAAGAGATATTGTAGAATTGTAAATAAATGATTATTTAGCAATTATAATATTGTTGTAGTTCATGAACAATAAAAAAAAGGTAGTACTCGTGTTGAATAGGATTCGGGGTCGTCACATTTTGTATGGCTACTTTCATTCCTTGGTGAAATTTTTGTAGTAGAAGAAATTTATTTCCAGGATTGTTTATCAATAAGCTTTTAAAATAAACCCCTTGAAGGAGTGAGGCTAATATTAGGGTGCGTGTCGAAGCTCTTGTGGAATGGAACAGTTGCATAATAAGGGTTAAATTAAAAATAGTTTATAAAATATTAAATTGAAAAGTTTTAAGGCCTAATGGGATTAGAGTGAGAGAATAACCTTTCAACTTTCAACCAATTATGGGTTGCGTGAGATCTTATTCATGGCTAGATACCACTATACAGATGATTTGGCTGGGTCGGATGTCACTATAGTGCTAACTTATTTTGAGAGATTTAGTAAGATAATTTTCTTTAATAGTATTGTTAGTGATTGCTATTTTCTTTAAGATCATAAACGAGTAAAAGTCAAATTCGCAATGTCTATTTCTAACTCTTAAAACCCTAAAATGTTAAAGTTACTTTATTTGATTCTCAAGTCTAATATGGTGTTTTTTATACATGAATTTAGCGAAGTTATTGGATTTTATTGATGTTTAGTAAAATATTTGACGGTTGAAACCATTTTTGTGATTAGATGACAAAAATGATTTCATTCCTTGGAGAAATTTTCTTAGAATTTCATGTTAAACTATTTTTTTTTCTTATTATTTTCTAAGGCTATTTATTTGAGATTATATAATCCAATGAAAAAATTAGAATTAATAGTACACCTCATTTTAAAATATTAAATAATTTTATAGAACTAATAGTTCAATATTACGGCTATGTTTGTTTATAAAAAAATATACTTGAAATTTGACTATTTGTTTTAATTTAACACTACTTCGGATTATTTTATTCTATGATAGAAGATTAATAATCCTTTAAATAATTATATGAATTATTTTTCTATAATTCTTAAAGTTATTTATATGAGATTATATAATTCAATAGAAAATTTGAGATTAATAATTTCAATTATTTTAAGTTATTAAATAATTTTATGAGATTAATAATCTAATACTAATAAATTAATAATCCTTTATTAAATAATTAAATAATCTAATAATAAACATTTTTTTTTATAAACAATCGTAGCCAAAGTCTTAAAGCACCGAAACTGTCAATCATCAAACACAAGTTTCAACCTCAAGAAACGAAAAAATAAAAGTAAATATGAAAAGTAAAATCACATCTATAAAAAATTCAGAATTATCAAAAGATCATAAGACTATTCTCTTTCTTTCTCTCTCACACACAAGCACACACAGTTAGTTCATATAGTATAGTATTACTATTGGCCTAGAGATGTGATTTCCATTGATCATCGTAATAATTATATATATACATACTATATATTATTTGGTTCATTTAATCACATGGTGTGGAAATAGGGAGGATGCTTCCTCCCATTTGATCTGAACTAATAAAAAGTAAAGAAGTTAGCTATATATGTGTAAGGAATGAGAGTTAATTAGCCAAATAAGCAGTTAGTATGGTTGTTAGCCAATTAAGGGTAGTTAAGTATTTAGTTAATTTTGGCAAGGGTCAATCTAGTCTTTTCCTTTCATTTCAGTTGCGGGAGTCACGTTTTGTGTATGAGTCGTGTGTGTGCGCATGGTATGGTTTCACTCTTTTTGTGCCTCTATCTTTCTCGTCTGATGTAATAGGATATAAGCTGGATTACTGTATTTTACAGATTATGAAATGAATGAAACAATTGCTTCTTCCCCAATTCTCTGACTCTATCTATTTCTCTCCCAAATTCTATCTCTTTCTTCCAAATCTCCTCAATTCTCCTTTCATTTCTTATCAATCACTGCATATTTCTCAATCAGATTGGATAAGTATTGAATTGGAAGCTTCCAAATCCTTACAATTGGTATCAAAGCCACCAATCCTACAACAATGGCCACCAACAATCAGAGGTTAGGTAACTTAGAAACTCAGTCCTAGGAGCATACTAGTTCCATACAGCAGCTTCGAGTAGAACTGCAGGAATCAGTTTCTGCACTACAACAAGGATTCGATGTTAAGTTGGAGTTGATGATGAAGAGATTTAAGATTTTAATGGCTACACAGAAAGGCCAAGTTGATTCCACAGGTACTTCCAATCCCACACCTGACTCTATTTTAGGGTCTTATGGAACACAGTCAAAATCAGAAAATCCTGATAGTATTTTCAGAATTGTGAAATGTGAGTTTCCAAAGTTTAATGGAGATAATCCTAGGTCCTAGATTAGGAAGTGTAACAAACTATTCTCCCACCATGAGGTATCTGAACCACAGAAGGTATATTTGGCCATTATGAACCTAGAAGGAGAAGCAAAGTTGTGGTACTCAGGTTTAATCCAAGTAGGGTCAGAACTTAACTGGGAAAGGTTGACAGAGGAAATCATGGCTAGGTTCAGCCCTGAAGCTAGTGATAATCCTATAGCGGAATTGAAGGGGTTATAACAGGTGGGATCAGTGGATGAGTATAAACGGAAATTTGAAGAGTTGAAATGATGGACTTTGGTTAGGAATTCAGTACTTAATGTAGTATTTTTCATGGACTGTTTTATGGGAGGTTTGAAACTTGAGGTTCAGCTGAGGGTTCAGGAGCTTAAGCCTCAAACCCTTAAGGACATGATCAGACTGGCCAGAGTTGAGGAAGCCAAATTAGAGGCTTGGCTCAAAAGGAGTAGAATGGTCAATAAGCCTATGGGAGCTTCCCTATCTCCTAGACCTATGTCTTCACTACCAAATAAACCTGCTGCTGTTATCAAGGATGAAGCTATGAGAACATTGCCTATAAGGGGTCTGACCAGGGAACAAATAAATGAGAAGAGAAGGCTTAGGTTGTGTTTCTCTTGTGATGAACCTTTTATCCAGGGACATGTCTGTAAGAAGCCCAAATTATTCATGTTGCCGCCCTCTGATTGTGCAGAAATGGAGAACAATGAAGGTTGTGATGAAACTAACAGCAGGGAGACACCAAGGGAATGTGAGGACGATGAAGCACAAATTACCTTGCATGCTCTTTCTGACCACAGTACTAACAACACCATCAGACTTTTAGGGATGTCACATGGGAAGTTCCTTAGAATATTGGTAGACAATGGAAGTACAAATAACTTCCTAGTCCCCTAAACTGCTAGGGATATAAAGGCTGATATACAGGAGACTAACCCTATGATTGTCACAGTTGCAGATGGATTTAAGGTTTTCAGTCATCAGTACTGTTCAGGACTGCCCTGGTCTATACAAGGTGAAGAATTCAAGACAGATTTTACTATTAAATGTTGTGGGTCAT
>OX359285.1:40206218-40242199 GCA_947179155.2 Hedera helix
AACAGAATATTGGATATATATGTAAATCGTTAGTGATTAACATTATTGGCGATGTCTAGAAAGTTCTACATAGGAAAGGGCATTGCGCGCCGTATTAACCGAAGGGAACTCCTTAATAGGAATGACCTGATCGTTAGTATTGTTAGTCGCGCCTCCTCTTTCCTGAGAATGACCTGGTTGCTAGTATTGTAAGTCTCTAACGTGAAGAATTAACAGAAAATTTAACACAATATTGGATATATATGTAAATCGTTCGCGCCTCCTCTTTCCTGAGAATGACCTGGTTGTTAGTATTGTAAGTCACTAACTTAAAAAATTAACATAAAATTTAACACAACATTGAATGTATATGTAAATCATTAGTGATTAACATTATTGGCAATGTCTAGAAAGTTCTACATATGAAAGGGCATTGCGTGCCGTATTAACCGAAGTGATGTCCTTGGTAGGAATGACTTGATCGGTAGTATTGTTAGTAGCGCCTCTTCTTTCCTGAGAATGACTTGGTTGCAAGTATTGTGAGTCTATAACTTAAAAAATTAACACAAAATTTAACACTATTGGATATATATGTAAATCGTTAGTGATTAACATTATTGGCGATGTCTAGAAAGTTTTACATAGGAAAGGGCATTGCGCGCCGTATTAACCGAAGGGAAGTCCTAGGTAGGAATGACCTGGTCGCTAGTATTGTTAGTCGAGCCTCCTTTTTCCTGAGAATGATCTGGTTGCTAGTATTGTAAGTCTCTAACTTCAACAATTAACATAAAATTTAACACAATATTGGATATATATGTAAATCGTTCGCGCCTCCTTTTTCCTGAGAATGACCTGGTTGCTTGTATTGTGAGTCTTTAACTTAATAAATTAACAAAAAATTTAACACAATATATATATATATATATATATCGTTAGTGATTAACATTATTGGCGATGTCTAGAAAGTTCTACATAAGAAAGGGTATTGCACGCCGTATTAATCGAAGGGAAGTCCTTGGTAGGAATGACCTGGTTGCTAGTATTGTTAGTCGCGCCTCGTCTTTCTTGTGAATGGCCTACTGCTAACATTGCAAGTCTCTAACTTAAAAAAGTAACACAATATTGGATATTAAATTATTATTTTATGTTTATTTAATATTTTATGTTTATATAATTGTTAGTGATTAACATTATTGGTGATGTCTAGAAAGTTCTACATAGGATAGGGCATTGTGCGTCGTATTAATCGAATGGATGTCTTTGGTAGGAATGACTTGGTCGCTAGTATTGTTAGTTGCGCCTCCTCTATTTTGGGAAAGGCCTGGTTGCTAATTTTGTGAGTCTCTAATTTCAAAAATTAGCACAATATCAGATATTTGTATGTATTATTGTTAGTGATTGACATTATTGACGATGTCTGAAAAGTTCTAAACGACTAAGATACTCTTATTAATATAGCATAATCACTAGTTAAAATATTAAAAGAAAAAAGATATCCTAACTAATTAAAATAAAATACTAACTATTTCCTATAATTATAACAATTTCATAAATAAATAATTTCAAATATATTCCTTATCAGTATTATTTTAATTTATAGGCGATGTGAAACTTAATTATAATTCATATTTTATTATCGTGTTATTACACATTCTGAGACAAATGGATACTCAAAATTTTATATTATTATTATTACTGTTTGTCCTTTATGTTAAATTGTTATAATCTTTATTTACTTTTTAAGGCTTTTATATGTTATAATGAAATTTCTATTATCTACGACATTTACATTGGTAATGTTTGAAATTTTATTTCTCTTTTCTCGACATTTTCTTTTAAGCGTTCCTTGTATATTCCCTCCCCTTTTTTCTTACCTTTCTCTCTTCTTATTAATAACGTATAATCACTAGTTAAAATATTAAAAGAAAAAAATATCATAACTAATTAAAATAAAATGCTAACTATTTCCTATAATTATAACAATATCCATAAATAAATAATTTTAAATATATTCCATATCAATATTATTTTAATTTATAGGCGATATGGAACTTAATTTTAACTCATATTTTATTATCGTGTTATTACACATTCTAAGACAATTGGATACTCAAAATTTTATATTATTGCTGATATAATTTATCTTTTATGTTAAACTGTTATTTTGTCTTTATTTACTTTTTAAGACTTTTATATGTTATAATGAAATTTCTATTATATGCGACATTTACATTGGAAATATTTGAAATTTTATTTCTCTTTTCTCGTCATTTTCTTCTAGGCCTCCCTTGTCTATTCCCTCCCCATATTTCTTATCATTTTTTGTAGTTTTAATTATTGTATTATATTTAATTTGTTAGTTGATATTTTAGTATATCATTGTTAGTGATTTGCATTATTGGTAATGTCTAGAAAATGCATATTTTTTTGTGCGCTGCATTACTGGAATGTCCCCTCTATTTTAAGAATGGTTTGGGTGTTAGTACTGTAAGTTTCTAACTTAGAAAGGTTACACAATATTTGATATTTAATTATTATTATTATTTTATACACACACAAATACACACACACACACACACATATTTAAAGTCTTTTTGGAGCATATAATATTAAAAGTAATAATAATATTTATTTTAAATTCGTTTATTATAAACTTTCAAGTTTATTTGTATCTTATTATTTTGTTTTAAATTCTTTTAATAGCTTTATAATAAAAAAGCCCCGTCATATTTAAAATAACAGAAAAGGCAGCACAAGTCAAGTGGCTTTAGCAGGTCTTTTTTTTAAAAAAAAATACTACTTCAAAAATAAAGATAACTTTTATCCAAATAATTTGACGGAATGTCCCAATTATAAAATTTTAATTAGTATGGTAGTGCATTTGTAAAAATTAAAAGTTCAATAGCTAATGCACAAAATATGACAAGTATAAAGGAGTACAAGCTGATTTTGCTCCATACAATTTAGGCGGTTTAAGTTGATCAAAAGTTGTTAAGTATTCCAAGTCGACCAAACTTCAAAACTAGCATAACCACCTTATACCTCCATTCTCATCAAAATGTTCAAATACTTTTTTTGTTATCTCACCTGCAAAAAATAAGAGAATCATATTTTCATTTCTTGCTAGCTCTTGTGGAGTGCGCAAAGCGTGTGCAACCACGTGAAGTATGTAGTTGGAAAGTATGTTTATGTTTGTAAATTCCATCACCTGTTATGCTTGTTATGATGCTCTAGGTGAGTGGTTCTCATATATAAAGAAAGTTATTTTTTCCTTTCACAAGTCACTATTACATTTCAGGTGTTTTTTCTTTATAAGGTATCATAGCATGGTAAAATATAATCAATTTATTTGATTTGGCTTAGAGTGATTTTATTTCATGTGATTTCATTTTATACTTGTGTTTCTTATCCCTATAGTAGCGATGGTTACTTGGTAAATATATTCATTGGACTATATGCGAACTAAAAAAATGTAAGTTTGACATTTATATGAAAAAGGTCTTGTAAATATCAGTTCTCATAGATCATCTCATTGGACATGAAACATTTAATTATTATTGAGTTATAAGATTTGTGCATTAAGGTGTTTTGTTATGTAATATATTATGTCAACACTTTACACCACATGATTCATAAATCATTTGCTTAGAGATTGTGTGAACTTTAACATTTAGCCTTGTGATTGTTGTAGAGACCCTAAATTTGTGTCGATTTGTATAAAATATGAATGACTTGGAATAAAAAAGAAATGACATTTAGTTTTATTTATTTATTTTGTTTGAGGGGAGGAGTAAGGCTAATATGGGGGTGTATAGTGAAGCTAAAAAGTTAATAAAGTATTAAAAATTGAAAAGTTTCTTGGCTAGATGCCACTATACGACTTTTGTTTAATGTAATTGTGTCTCCAAAGTTATGTTTCAGTATTTAGTTATTGAATCTTAGTGTAATTTTGGTAATGAAACACTGTTCGGTTTCAAGTTAGTTTCATTATTGGGTTTTCGTTCTGGTTGCGCTATTGAAATTTTTGCCTTGCGGGCATTTGGACTTGCGCCGTGTTGCACTTTGGTTATGTAACGAGTTCAGGGCGTTACATGTATGATTTTTCGTTCTTTGCGTTTTTCGTTTGTTTTTTAGCAAATGTAAATCTCTGTATGATGAGCTTTATGATGTGTTATTTTTATGTTATAACGTGTTATTGAGTCCAATAACATAATATCTTGGCAACTTAAATTCAGTGGTATTATGTTTCACTGGTTAAACCGAAAGATTATATATATTGGTTTAATATTCAGACACAATCATTTTACACTTATATTAAATTAATTAAGTTCCTAATTAGATTAGGGGTTTAATTAAAACCCCTATTCCTAAAGGTGTTATGAAGGTTTACTAAATCTATAAATAAGAGAAGTCTTATTATGGATTAAAGTTACACACATACACTTCCATAAGTTTTGGGAGAGTACACACATTCTCTAGAGAGAAAATTAGGGTTTGTCATCACCCACTTCTTGAATGATTATTATTCCTTGGTGGATCACCTCTAGAGGCCAAACACTTGAGTGGCTAACGTTGATCATTGGAATTCAATCGGTGAAATTCAAGGAGAACGTGAAGGATTTGGAGGTGAACTTGTACTCGTTGAAGCTTTGAATTCTACAAGGGTATATCTCTAACTTCTTCTTTATTAATTAATAGTTGCGCATAAAGGTCGATCATGGATAATGGTTTTGTAAAATTTTAAATTTAATTTTACCATACTTCCGCTATTTTTTTCAATTTGATTGCGACAAACCAACAGTCAGCCGTCTCAAAGGTGGAATCTATAGAAATTGAAGGAACAACCATCTTAAAGGTGGAATGTGAAGAGTCAAGTCCTGCTCAAGACAACTTGGAATGTGAAGAGTCAAGTCCTACTCAAGATAGCTTAAACATTGTGGAGAACATCTTAAAGCCTTACAGACTGGTGGATGAAAAGGATGAAGTTACAGTGGTATCCAGTGTGCATCCTCCAAAAGCTCCAAGGTTTGTGGTGGATAAAGTTAAGGCTACTCCTTTTAAACAAGGATTTGACAAAAAGATTGTTGAAAATCAGAGTATAGAATTAAACAACTATACAAATCTATTTCTGCAATCTTTGGGTGCACAAACTTTCAGAATTGAAAGATTGGTGACTAAAGAGAAGGCATGTTTGACCGCTAGAGCTGAACCAACAACAGTATGTACTTCAACTTCAACATATGTATCCACGTCTAAAGGAAAAGAAAAGGTTGGAGTTAATCCACTGAAAGTGGGTGACGTTCCGTTTAAGCCTCTTTTAGTTTACAGGAAAGCTTAAACTGGGTACTGATTTTTCTCAATTTTTAGAAGAATTAAGAGATAGACTGGATAATTTATCTGTTGAAAGAAACAAGTCAAATATTGCAGTCATCACAGATAAAGGATTCAATCACATCATGGAAAATCTTTAATCAACCAGTGATGCTCAATTTAACATCAATAAGCTGAAATGGGGTTCAATTAAGGATCAACCCTACTATCATCAGTCCTTTCCTATAGATGCCCAATTTGAAAACAAAGGTGTTTATGATGGCGTAAACTTTAGTGGAGACAACATCTACGAATGGAATCTTGATGGCTTAACAGAATATCAAGTTGTTGTTCTTCTGAAGCACGTGACTATTTACGCTCAAGCACTAGGAGCGAAAGGAAAGTCAGAGAAAAGAATTGCTCAAGCTAATGCCTCTGGCTTTGTTGGTCAACTTGGAAATTGGTGGGATAACCTTCTCCATCCAGAATCACGAGAAGCTATATTCAATTACTAAGTTGAGAAAGGAAAAGATGCTGAAAATGTTCCCATGCTCAAAAGTGATGCAGTCAATGCTCTCTTGTATACTATATCACAGCATTTCATTGGCAATACACGGGATATCAAGGCAAGATCTGATTAGCAATCTAAAATGCAAATCGTTGGCACACTTCAAGTATTACAAGGATACTTTTCTTTCCAAAGTCCTTGCAAGATCTGATTGCAATGGAGATTATTGGAAGGAGAAATTCATTGAAGGACTTACAACGTTATTCTCTCAAAGAGTTAAAACAAGATTAAAAAAGAAGCACGATGGCATTATTCCTTGGGCAGAATATACTTATGGTGAGCTTGCTGCGGAAATCATTGCAGAAGGAGTTGATCTGTGTAACATTTTAAAGATTCAGAAACAATTATCCTCTGCAAGAGCTTAAGGGCGGATAGCGTTAGGTGTGACTTCTGCGAACGATATAGCTTTGCTTCAATACAAAAAGAAAAACGCCATAAGAAGAGCGGAAGAGATGACCCAGATATTAAAGATCTTAAACTAAGAAGGTTAAAAAAGCAAATCCGTTCTTCTCTTAAAGAGAAGCCTCCTCAAAGAAATAGATTTTCTAAAAGGAAATCTGAAGAAAAACCTCCTATATGCTACAAGTGTGGAATATTTGGTCACAAAAGTCCAGAGTGCACTATGAAGGCCAAGATTAACAAATTGGTCAAAGACGAAGGTCTTAAACGACAACTTCTTGTTGTTTTCATCAATTCAAATGAAAATGAATTCTACTCAGATTCAACAACAGAAGAATCATCCAGTTCCAGCAGTGAAGTATCAGCAACCGACCTGGACGATTGCCAGTGTGATAGTGAAGAACGCTGTCGTTGCGAATTAGAAGGTCTTGTTAATGTTCTTAGCAAAGAAGAAAGCTTTATTCTGGAAGTTATTGATCAAATTGAAGATATTGGTAAAAGGAAAGAAATGCTCCAGAACTTCGTCGAGCTGACCAAAAACCAAAAGAAGAAAAAGGAGGAACAAGAAGAGAGATTTGATCCGTCACGATATTCCTTACAGAAAATATTCAACAAGGCGGAAGAAAAGTACAAAGAGCCAAGCTTAAGAGAGTTTAAGGCTATTGCTTCGAATCTCCAAGAAAGTAGTGGTAGTAGAGAAGCTATTATTACTGATGTACAATTTGAAGTCCAAAACATCAAGAAGGAAATCAGATGGCTTAAAGGGCATATTAAAGGAAAAAGAAAAGTTCCATCAGGAATTATCACAAATGAACCCGATGATGATCTCGGAGTAGAAGAAACTAATCAAGAAGGTGTTCAGCGAGATTGGCCTGAAGGATTTCCAGGAGAAACAAGTTCTAATATGAATATTGTTTTGGCAAAAACCTTAAAGGTTGCTCAGCCTGACAGACTTATCACTCAAAAGTGGTATATCAAGGTAAAGATCATTGTTAATCAAGAATTCTCTTTTACTTCTGAAGTTCTACTTGATACAGGAGCAGATATTAACTGTCTGTCTGAAGGATTAGTTCCTGCAAGAGATTTCACAAAAATAGCTCAAATGCTGAGTATTATGGATGGGAGTAGATTACTCATTGATTACAAATTATCCAATTCGGTGATTTGTAACAATGGTATCTGTTTTGAGATTCCATTCATGGTAGTTAAGAATATGACTCAACAAGTCATTTTGGGTACTCTATTCATCAGCTTACTATTTCCTTTCTCAACGGATAAATAGGGTATTCAAACAGTCAAGAATGGAATAGCATTTCGATTCTATTTTCCCATGGAATCTTAGGAGTCGAAAGTAAATCACTTGTTTAAAGCAAGATCTCTTTTTTCTCTTAAAGGGAAAAAATTATATGTTCTATCTGAAACATGAGAAAATTTTAATCAAGCTATTCCGAATCTTTTTTGACAAATTCTCAATTCTCCTGAAAAAAGAATAGCTATTCCGTTTTCTTTAGACGAGACTTTATGGAATGCAAAGAAAGTCGCACATCTACACCTTTTCTCCATGAATTTTTTGAACAAATCATACCATTTTCTTCTATCTTCTCTTGAATATCTTTCGACAAACCAATTTTCAAAATCTTTATGTTTGCCTGGAAAGAAAAGTCTAAGCTTATCTTCAAGTGACATATTGACCAAAGCTTCTTTAAACTGTTCTTCATATGGAGTATTGACAACCTTGATCACCATAACACTATTTGTGTAGCTCATATAAAAAAAAGTAGGACTTTGAGCCCTAACAGGAACTTCTGGAGGAATAATAATTGGATCTTCAATTTTATACACAGGTCTACTGACGGTATCTGTAGATATGATTACTCCATCAATAGAAGACATAGATCTTCTCAAGGATTCTTCATAACCTTTAAGATTAGAAAAAGAATCAATTGACCTCCTAGTAGACTCTGAATACATAGATCTTTGAGATCTATCTCCTAGATCAACTCTAATAGATCTTTGAGATCTAAAGTTGATAGTTACCGTTCCATCTATGCCTTCAACAATACTCTGTAGATGAGCTTCTGAAAGTTTCTTTGGCACTTCATTTGTCAGATTCCATTATGTGGGTAGAGTGATCTCCTCCCATCTGAGTGTTGTAGGTACTGACAGATTCGCTTTAAGCGGATTGATCTGGAACATAGTGGTTTCTCCTTTTTGTCTTTTGATAAAATTGCTATTTAAGTTTATATCGGGGACACATAGCCTATAGATTAAGACCATATTTTGGGATGAGGGATTCATATTAAATCCAGATGATTTAATATTGAGAGTCAACGCCTTTAAGATCGGTGGATCGGTAAAAAACACACAAAAATTTGGAAAACTATTAAAATAAACTGGTCCTTTTGCTAAGGTAGAAGTAACACATCCTAATAAAGAATCAGAAAAACTTAAAAGTCTTTTATCTCTTAAACACTGTAATATCCCAGATAATTTCAAGATTTTAAATAATATCTTAATTGATTTTATTAAAGGTTAAGGTTTAAACCTAGAAGGTGAGAAAGAAGATGTGTAGAAAATGGGTAAACATTTTTTTTAACATAAATTATTTGTTAGAAATTAAATGTGAGAATATTTTAATGATGCAGGTAGATAATTTATTTAAGAAAGAAATTCAATTGAGAAGAGAAGGTGAATATATTAATATTTATATATATACACCTATAGTTGAGTTTGTTAGTCAAACAAGGAGATGAGTAAATTAATACTCAATAAAAACTAATAAATTAATTAGTTTAAATTTGAAGTAAGAAGGAAAGTCATGAAATATAATTAATTAAATTAATTATATTAGTTATGAGTTAAAGTTATAGAGGAGATAGAATTATTGCCGATGATGACAATAATAAGAAGTAATTAATTAAGAAATTAACTTAATTATTAAGTTGTGGTATAGAGTCCAAGTAATTTAATTACTACTAGTGGACTAGCCCAAAAGGATTATATGTGTTAGCCCAATATGGGAATATTTACATGAAGGTGGATAATTTAATAAGAGAGCCCAATGGAAGGTAAACTATGTAGCCCAAACATTTAAAAGTCCAATGTTGGTCAAAGTGTTGGAAAATATTATTGAGTGTAGAGAATTAACTAATGTAGGGTTAATTGAATAACCCTAGTTGGTAGACATGAGAGAGCATTAACCAAACGTTGGTGAATTGCGAGAAAAAGGAAAGTGGTGATGAGAATTAACTATGGATGAGTTAATTATGTAACCCAGTGTGGTAGAATAAATTAAATCAAATTTAATTGGACTATAATATAAGTCCAAATGAGGTATTAAACTAGGTCAAATTAATTAACCTAGTAGTTCATGTATTTAATTAAGCCTTGATCCAAGTTATAATTAATCAAACCCAATGCTTGTTTTAATTAAATGTAACATAGGGTATTTAATGTTAGCATAGGGTATTCAATGTAATAATTAAATTGAGCCCAAACCAATTAATTGGATGAGCCCAATATATTAAATTCTAGAGTCCAATGTGGAGCCCAAATGGTAGTCAAAGTTGTGGTCAATATATATACATTGGTGTATATATATATGGATACTTATATAATGATATATGATATAAAAATAAAGCCAAATTGGTATAATATAAATGTAAATCCCGAATTTTGGGGCTCACATGGTCAAAAAGGTTGCTTGTTGGTTGATTTTGGGTACAAAGTTGGTTCAACAACTCCCCACCAACCCTAGTCAATCAAATGGTCATTCAAAAGGTCTATCAATTGGTCATTCAAGCTATAGTAAGCTTGATTAGCCCTTAATTTCACCAATGCTAGTAGATTAGTGGAAGTTGATGGAGATTAAGGTGGTTCGATAAATAGAATGCATCACCAATGAGTTAGGTTGTTAGTCATTTTGCTAGAGCAACAAGAGAGAAAAGAGAGAGCTCCCAAGAGAGAAAAGAGAGGAAACTCTTATGAGACGATGATCCACCAAGGAGATTGCTAGAGGATAGTCAATGAAGAGTCATAAGCCAAGCTCATATCAAGAGGAAGAAGATCATCCATGTCTAAGAGGTTAAAAAGTACTCTAAACCTTTTTAATTTCCTTTTTGTTGTTTAAATAAGTTTTAAACGGTTAAAATATATTTTTAACCGATCAAAATTTGTTTTGATGGTCTAGAAGTCTTTAACTATGTAATATATGTATATTCATAGTTTGATAAGTTTATATCATGATTTGGTATGTGTGTTATGCAAATAAATGGAAGAAAATTCCATATTGCGATTTTTACCGGTAAACCCTAGTTGAGGTTGTGATTTATAGCCTTTCATTTTGAAAGCTAGAGGTTGTGTAGGAGATTTTCTTCTTTGATATGGTAAATATATAAGTTAAGAACAAAACCTAGTTGGTATAATGTTCATATGAGTTGTTATGGTTAAGATATGATTTTTAAAACTAAGGATTGTGAAGTTAGTTTTCACTTTTCCCTTGTGAGCCATTTTGAGTATATTTTCGTTTGGAATTTGGATTTGTGATCTAAAGAGAAGTTGTAGAGGGGGAAATTCTAATGATAATGGACTCAAGAATCACCCCAAAATGTTTTGTAATAAAGGAGTTATGGTAGTTTTAATCAAAAGAGCAAAAGTTGAAAAATCAGAAAATGGCAATTCTGCAGATTCTGCAAGAGGAGGGCCGGGGCCCTTGTTTCCTTTGTAAAAGGAGGGCCGGGGCCCTTGACACTGTTCACGGCCAGTGAGTTTTCCGTTCGGGGTCGGGTCGGGCCATTCGGGTCGGGTCGGTTTGGGTCTTTTAAGTCCAAAATTGATAAAATTGCTTAAAAATTAATATAATTAATTTGGGACCCAACTTTAATAATTATTTATTATTTATAATAAATAATAAATAAAGTAAATAAAAACTATTATTATAATTAATTATTATTTAAAGGATATTAAATGGTAATTAAAGAAAGATGAAGTTAATAAGGTAATTATTTATTATTTTAATAAAAAAGGATAATTAGTTAATTATTATTTAAATGATATTAAATAATAATTAAAGGGAGATAAAGTGAATAAAATGATCATTTATTATTTAATGAATATTAAATAATAAATGAGATTAATTAACTAAGAGATTATTATTTAAAATATCATTAAAAGATTTGAGGATTGTTAAAATATTATTAAATGGTTAATAATATTAATAAGTGATTAAAATATTATTAAATGGTTAATAATATTAATAAGTGATTAAAATATTATTAAATGATTAATAATATTAATAAGTGATTAAAATATTATTAAATGGTTAATAATATTAATAAGTGATTAAAATATTATTAAATGGTTATAATATTAATAAGTGATTAAAATATTATTAAAAGGTTAATAATATTAATAAGTGATTAAAATATTGTTAAATGATTAATAATATTAATAAGTGGTTAAAATATTATTAAATAGTTAATAATATTAATAAGTGATTAAAATATTATTAAATTGTTAATAATATTAATAAATGATTAAAATATTATTAAATTGTTAATAATATTAATAAGTGATTAAAATATTATTAAAGGGTTAATAATATTTGATTGTAGTTATATATTATCAAATGTATATAATATTTTGAGATATTTGGTACATTATTAAATGTCCAAATCATTAAGTTGCGTAAAGAAGAAAGTTTAATTGAATTAAACCAAGGTAAGAGTCCATTGGTGATTAAATATTAGACAACTTATAAAATATAGGTTGTATGAAGAACGCAAGGTATTGGTGAAAGATGGTTAAGCGTATCCGATATGTCCAACTAGGTTTGGGCTAGGGGTTTTGTCCGGAACTTAAGGGTTCGTTTGTCGGACATCTTAAGAGTTAATAATTTAAAGTTAGAGTCTTATATAAAGGCTAGGTAATAGTCATTATATCTAATGATTATTTCAATTTCCTATATAAATTGTAGGTTGAACGCAAGACGCAAATAAGCGTAAACTGGTAGAAGCGAACCAGGCAAGTTTTTCAGAACTTGCTCCTATGTGCATTAAAATGCTACAATTTGATGTTATATTATTAACATGAAGATATTTTTATGATATTTGTGATATATGAATAACATTAGATATGGTTACATGTGAAATATGTACCGATATGAAGCATGATTTGCTAGATGCTAGTTGTTTATTGTATGTGATGCAATAGAAGTATGAACCATTCATAAAATGAAATACATGATGTAAGAATAAAATGTAGAGCATGTATAATATGTGATGCATGTAATGTGTTATGTGTAACTGTTGAACTTGCTGAGCCGTCGTGCTCACTCTTGTCTAAACCAACATTTTCAGATAAGGCTAGTTACCTGAAGTTCTCGATAAAGAACAAGGAACAGGAAAACATATTACTTCCATTGAAGATCTAAATATCTATTATAGATATCAGTCCGAATTGGACAGGTAAATGATTGCGTAGCATAAGATATTGTTGGTACGTTATATGAGTGTTAAATACTCAAGTTGATTGTAATAGAATGTCGTATCAGGTATGATATTAAGACATACTAGGAATGTATAAAGATTTCGATTCTGGAATAGAAAGAGATGTTGTAAAATTGTAAATAAATGGTTATTTACCAATTATAATATTGTTGTAATTCTTAAACAATAAGGAAAAAATTGTACTCGTGTTGAACCGGATCCGAGGTTCAAGGAACCCGGATTTGGGGTCGTCACAAACACAAAAGTAAAGAAGTATTTAAACCCAATCTGGTAAGAGGTTTTACTGCAACCTGGACAGGACCCATGTGTAAGAACTTGAAACCTCTGTTAACAGCATCTTCCAGTGTTTTTTTGGGTAACAACTCTATTGACTCATGTTCATTAGAAATAGGACGAGAGACTTCAACAGTTTTAATAATATAATTTGTAGTATTTTTTTGTTAAAACATATTTGAGACATTACCCTTGTTATAAACCTCACTCGTTGAAGCTTTAGGAATAGACCAATTTTGTAAATGATTCTCTATATCTTTTATAGACATTATCTGCTTATTACAGCAAGAGGAGGAAGAGGTAGAAGATGAACCATTAGATCTTGACAATGACCTAAGTAAACAAGCCATCAACGTATCAGGAATAAGGACTATGACGTGATAAAGTAAGAGGCTCAGATGTGGCAATAAAGAGGGCACTCCTCCAAGGGATTTACGTCTAAACGGCCTAAGCGACAAGCAAGTAGCCCAAAAGATCCCAACAAGAACACCAATACAACTTATCAACACAAGAACCTTATAACCTGATAACACAATGAGAATGTCTAAGATAGATCAATTGAACAAAGCAAAGCTAATAATCTCTCCTAATCTCTACCTTAACTCTGATACCATAACGGCGATAGGATCTATAGAGACTAGATGACACAGAAACAAAACTCCTCTGCAAGAGCTTAAAGGCGGAGAAGTTAGGTGACTTCTACGAACGATATGACTTTGCTTCAATAGAAAAAGAAGTATTTAAACCCAATCTGATAAGAGGTTTTACTACAACTTGGACAAGACCCATTTGTAAGAACTTGAAACCTCTATTAACAACATCTTCAAGTATTTTTTTGGGTAACAACTCTATTGACTCATGCTCACTAGAAATAGGACAAGACCCATGTGTAAGAACTCATGCTCATTTGTAGTATTTTTTTAAACATATCTGAGACACTACCCTTGTTATAAACCTCACTCATCAAAGCTTTGGGAATAGACCAATTTTGTAAATGATTCTCTATATCTTTTATAGATACTATCTGCTTATTATAGCAAGAGGAGGAAGAGGTAGAAGATGTACCATTAGATCTTGACAATGACCTAAGTAAACCAGCCATCAACGTATCAGGAATAAGGACTATAACGTGATAAAGTAAGAGGTTCAGATGTGGCAATAAAGAGGGCACTTCACCAAGGGATTTACGTCTAAACAGCCAAACACAACATCAAACAAATGGCCTAAGCGACAACCAAGTAGCCCAAAAGATCCCAACAAGAACACCAATACAACTTATCAACACAAGAACCTTACAACCTGATAACACACTGAGAAGGTGTAGGAAAGATCAATTGAACAAAGCAAAGCTAATAATATCTCCTAATCTCTACCTTGGCTCTGATACATAGCAACGACGGGATTTATAGAGACTAGATGACACAGACAAAGTGGAGACGAAGGACACGAGGAATAGAGGTTAACAAGGGTAAAATAAACTCAATAATATATATTATTAAACAACGGAAACAAAATACAAACTGAATACAAACTTACAGAGATACAAGTTGAAAGCTTTCACACCACACTGCTAGAAGATCTCTAGAACAAAGCTTTAGACTTTCTCTCACTACACTCTTCTTAATTTTTTAGTCTGTTTTTTAGTATGTCTCAACAAGCCTGAGGGAATGGCTATAAATAGCTAAACACACGAACTACACTCCAAATAACTTTTACAAAAGCAAAAGCAAAAACACACTAGACAAACAACTTTATTAAAACGGATTCTTTCTGACTGGGACCGCCACTAGCTATAAGCTAGAGAATAAACAACTTTATAAAAAGTAACTTTAATAAAGCAACTTTAATAAAGTAAAAGATACTTTAATAAAGTAACTTTAAAAAAGTAAAAATTCCCACTTTCTTTAATAAAGTAACACGCCAGGAATGATTATGTCTCTCAATCATTTGGGTCAGTATCTGGTTGCTGATACGCTAGACTGTTTTCATCAAATCGAATTCCAAAGACTTCAGTTGGATCTTTCTTTATTTCTTCAGTTGGTATCCCTTTGAAGATTCGTCTAGCAAGTTGCTTTTCTTCTTCATTAACTTCTTCGATTGTGACAAACTAGTTGTTATCGGAAAAATATGAGTTTCGATAAACTACAGTCTCCATGATCAGGGCTAATTTCACATGAATTCCTTTGAACTTTAATGCCCAAAAATAAAGATATATCACTTTTAGATAATTTTCAAAATTATAGCTTGAACACCAAATATCCCAAAGACTAAAGGTAACTGTCCAAGTATTTAATTCTTTAGAAATTGAGCACAACCATGTAATATCATGTGCTTAGGGTTTAGGGTTTGGGGTTTGGGGTTTGGGATAATGGCCACGAATTTCATTAGTCATTGTAATTATAATTAATAAAGAATTAGCAATGAATTCAAATTTTTTGTATTAATTAATTGTGCATTAGATAATTAAATAAATGTATTTATGTGTGTATATTTATTTAAAGAATTAAAGCAATGTGTATAATTAATTAAAGCAAATCTAATTGGATTATCTTTTAAATTCAAATGATTTGTTCAACTAGGTCAATTAAATTTACCTAGTAGCCCAAGTAATTAAATTAAACATTCGTCCATGTAATTAATTAAACAAGCCAAATGGTTATTTTAATTAAAGGTAACATAGTTATTTAATTGCTAGCCCAATGTGCTAATTAAATTGAGCTCAAACCATTTAAATGGATGAGTCCAATATATTTAATCCTAGAGTCCAAAGTGGAGCCCAATAGGAAGTCAAAATTGGTCAAAATTGTTTCATATATGAATATACATATATAGATATATATATGTATAATTAAAGGAAAAATGGCTTGGAAATTTTCATTTTGCTGAGATTTTTGAGGATCCCACTTGGATTGCTTGATTTCTTAGTTGCTTCTAAATTACTCCATGACATAGTAGGTAAATCAACCCTAGTCAATCACTTGTTATTCCACAAATCAATCCATGTAATAGTAAGCACCAATTAGCCTTAATTTCACCAATGTGGGTGGATTAGGAGAGTTGATGTTAGATTAGTAGATGGCTATAAAAAGGATGCTCCACACTTGTTTTATGTTGGTTAGTTCATTTGCTAGAGAATACAAGAGAGAAAGTGTGAGCATTTCCTAGAGAAAAAGAAAGAATACATTTGTGTTGAGTGGTATAGTTAGAGGAAGGTCTTGGTGAATGTCCACAAGCATCATCACATACTTTGGTAGGAGGAGAAGGAGAGTAAACAAATCTCAAAGGTTTAAAAGTGCTCTAGACTTCTTCTTATTTCATTTTTATGGCCTAGAACGATTTTGAACAGTTAAAATCTATTTTTAACTTATAAAAACTCGTTTTGATGGTCTAGAGGTATTTAACTTTGTAATATATGTATATTCAAAGTTTGATGTGTTTATATTATGATTTGGTATGTGTGTAAAGCATAAAATTAGTAAAAATGTTCATAACACACTTTACCGATAAAACCCTAGTTAAGCATGTGATGTTTAATGTTGTAGTTTGAAATATACAAGTTAAAAAAATGGATTTTTATGGTTAGAAAGTTACATATATGAGTTTGTAAGAAAATCCAACTTGAATATTTCAAAAATATGAAAAAACAAAGAAGTTATAACTTTTACCACAAAACATGTCGTTTTGAAATCTTATAATTTTTCAATCTTTCATTGTGAGCAACTTTACGACTATTTCTGTTTAGAATTTGGATTTGTGATCTAAAGAAAAATTGTAGAGGAGAAAATTCTGATGAGAATAGACTTAAGAATTACCAAAAATTGTGAAATTTAAATAGGCACACTTAGAAGGGGGGGGGGGGGGTGGGGGTTGAACAAGTGTGGTGTAAAAACTATATCCAATTTTTATGTTTAGTCAAAACATTAAGTAAATCAGTTTGCTGAAAACCACTTTCAGGTTGCTAGTTTGGAAACTGATTTGAACTGGAAATGGAATTCAAAAGATATAATTATTTATGATTGAAATTAAATGGGATGAATTATATTAGCAGGCTATATAAATGCAGAACGTAACCATTCACATGAACACAATGATTTTTACTTGTTTCGGTCCTTATCCTCTATTTTAATGGCCTACTCCACGTCCAATATCAACTTGATATTGGAGACTTCTTGTTATTAAAATAATATTGACTTACAAAACATCTTTTTACAATAACAGTTCCCAACTTTGAGGACACTTCCTCCTAAGCACCTATGCTTTCTTGTGCACACCAATGCACTTACTTGAGTACTTTTACCCACCAAGGTATTTACCTATCTTGGAACTTTATTAAGAAAATCTTTTCAACAGAAAATAGATTAATGCAATTCTTGAAGCTGATTACACAGGAAATTATGATCAAGACATGAAATATATAACAACACAAAGCTCAAATCTAAATGCAATGATCAAGAGATAAGATATCACGAAGTTACTCTCAGATGACTCACGGCTAAAAGTGAAAACAGAATAGCTTGATTGGTTCAGCAGTGAAGCAGTGGTTTACGTGAGAGAATTAAAAAAAACTTACAGCAGTGTATCTTAGCCTTTTTGAGAACTTAGTGATTAGATAATCCCTTTTTTTTTTTTTTTCTTCGTATCCCCTATGGGTCGGCTGGACAGGATATATAAGCACAAGGAACTAGCCGTTAGGGAGAGACCACAACAAAGTTATGGGTTATCCTTTTTAATCTTTGGTAACTAATCAAAAAAGATTTTTCCAGTGATTTAATGAGACTGATTAAACGTAGTCACGAGTAAAGTTATTCTCCTAATTATGACGTAATATATACACTGAAGCATAAACATGGGAAGGAATATATATGACACCTCAGCATAATAGAAGTCAAGGAAAATATCATACCATAAAAAGAATACAGGATTATAACATTCACGGTTAACATATATAACACCACAAATTCAGCTTATTTAATATAACCGTTAGCATAGATTGCCCCAATTTTGTTGACCTGTTAATATATTTATGGAATCTTATAAAGTATCAATCATTCAATTAAGTATTTAAATGATTTTGATTTCTTTCACTAGGAAAGATTAATCAGTTACCCAACAGATTATTTTGGAAACCCTTAATTGCATCACTCAATCAAATATTAACTAAAATCTCCTAGTAAGGAAAGGACCTTTCGTTGCAATATATTATTTAAATCATATTTTAATAAATCTTAAATAAGGAATGACCAAGTCTGGCCCTTAAACAAATATGTAACACATTTCGGTTGATAATCCATATATATGAAATGCAACCTAATGCGCTTTGAATTGAAATATAGGTCATAGCCAAGACCTTATAAGGAAACCTACGAATAAATCTTCACGAGACTTTCCATTTCAAAATCAGTCTGCTGCATGCCATTAATTTTAACCTGCTGTTTTCATCTCAAAAGAATAAACATGGTTTTAGTAGAAATAAGGTTATCATCAAAAACAAGAATCGGAGTGTGACCAAGTCAACAAAATGTTTTAAAATTAAGAAGTTATGGCTGTCGGAGTGGCTGGAGGTCGGACAACCCATTTTAGGGTTTTTGATTTCTGTTTTGAAAGTTCCGACACCCAAAATAGCCTATGTTGAGCGCTGGGGCATTCAAAACAGTAGGTGAAGATTGTTTGGGTCGGTCTGGGTCGAGTTTAATTGGAAAATTTAAGTATAACTAAGTGTAAAATGAAGGTATTTGTGTATTGAATCAATATATGAAATTTATTTGTAATTAATGGGTAGTAAAATGTTTAAAATAAAGATTAATGTTAATAGCATTAAAAAGTTAACTATTGGTGTTGTTTAACGATTTTTATTAAAATATTATTAAATAATTAATAATATTAGTATATGATTAAAAAGTTATTAAATGATGAATAACATTAACAATTGGTTAAAATATTATTAAATGGTTAATACTATTAGTAAGAGATTAAAATATTATGAAATGTGTAATAATATTAATAATTAGATAAAATATTATTAAATGAATAATAATATTAGAAAAGCAATAAAATATTATTAATAGGTAATAATATTATATAATGAATAAAATGTTATTAAATCATTGATAATATTAATAAAGTAATAAAATATTATTAAATAATTAATAATATTAGATAATGAATAAAATATTAATAAATGACTAATAATATTATAAGGTTGTTAATATATTATTAAATGATTAATAATATAAGTAGATTAATAAGGTATTATTAGGTGATTGATAATACTATAAGACTAATAAATTATTAATAATATTAGATAAGTGTCTGGACTATATTAAATAATTAATATAGGTTCTTTGTGTTCAGAATATTATCAAGTAGTGATAATATTTCCTAAGTGATTGTATACCCGTAATTATATAATTATGCGGTTCGTAAGAGTTATAAAGGTCATTATAATAATGTGCTCGTAGTTATTTGATAGAACTTCAAGAAAATTATTTCACCTCATTATTTGTTATAGTTTAAGAACGTCTAAGTTAATTGTTTTGACTAGACAAAATATATATTTAAATTGATCAAAGACTTATACAAACCATTGGCTGGTGCGGATTCTAGTTAAAGGAGATTTTTATATTGTCGGGTAACCGAATTTGCGTAAGAAAATTCGCAAGTAAAGAGTCCCATTATTTTTAACAAGGTGTCAGACCAATCAGCAGTAAAGAGTCAATCCATTTCGATATTGAACATTGATTGTTGACATCTTGAAAACCTTGAAGTTATTTCAGTTCATCATGATATATTATTTATAAACTTGCTGAGCCATTTAGTAGCTCATTATTGCTATATCATGACAATATATCAACTAAGCCCAAATGCTTCATTGGGAAGTGTAGCCTTTTGATAAGGAATATTTTGTACTATTCCGCGTAGTTTGAATACAATTTATCTATTTCATTGTTGAGAACCAAACCCGTTTAGGGTTTAGGGTTTAGAGTTTAGTGTCTAGTGTTTAAGGTTTAGGATTTAGGGTTTAACAGGGTTTAGGGTTTAGGATCTAAGGTCTAAGGTTTAAGGTTTAATAGGGTCTAGGGTCTAGGGTTTACGGTTTTAGGGTCTAAGGTTTAATAGGGTCTAGGGTTTAGGGTTTACGGTTTTAGGGTCTAAGGTTTAATGGGGTCTAGGGTTTAGGGTTTAATTATAGGGTTTAGGGTTTTAATAAGTTTAGGATTTTAGGGTTTAGTGTTTAATTATAGGGTTTAGGGTTTTAATGGGTTTAGGATTTTAGGGTTTAGGGTTTAATTATAGGGTTTAGGGTTTAGGGTTTGGGGTTCGGGGTTCGGGGTTCGGGGTTCGGGGTTCGGGGTTTAGGGTTCGGGGTTCGGGGTTCGGGGTTCGGGGTTTAGGGTTTAGGGTTTAGGGTCTAGGGTTTAGGGTTTAGGGTTTAGGGTTTAGGGTTTAGGGTCTAGGGTCTAGGGTCTAGGGTCTAGGGTCTAGGGTCTAGGGTCTAGGGTCTAGGGTCTAGGGTCTAGGGTCTAGGGTCTAGGGTTTAGGGTTTAGGGTTTAGGGTTTAGGGTTTAGGGTTTAGGGTTAGGGTTTAGGGTTTAGGGTTTAGGGTTTAGGGTTTAGGGTTTAGGGTTTAGGGTTTAGGGTTTAGGGTTTAGGGTTTAGGGTTAGGGTTTAGGGTTTAGGGTTTAGGGTTTAGGGTTTAGGGTTTAGGGTTTAGGGTTTAGGGTTTAGGGTTTAGGGTTTAGGGTTTAGGGTTTAGGGTTTAGGGTTTAGGGTTTAGGGTTTTAGGGTTTAGGGTTTAGGGTTTAGGGTTTAGGGTTTAGGGTTTAGGGTTTAGGGTTTAGGGTTTAGGGTTTAGGGTTTAGGGTTTAGGGTTTAGGGTTTAGGGTTTAGGGTTTAGGGTTTAGGGTTTAGGGTTTAGGGTTTAGGGTTTAGGGTTTAGGGTTTAGGGTTTAGGGTTTAGGGTTTAGGGTTTAGGGTTTAGGGTTTAGGGTTTAGGGTTTAGGGTTTAGGGTTTAGGGTTTAGGGTTTAGGGTTTAGGGTTTAGGGTTTAGGGTTTAGGGTTTAGGGTTTAGGGTTTAGGGTTTAGGGTTTAGGGTTTAGGGTTTAGGGTTTAGGGTTTAGGGTTTAGGGTTTAGGGTTTAGGGTTTAGGGTTTAGGGTTTAGGGTTTAGGGTTTAGGGTTTTAGGGTTTAGGGTTTAGGGTTTAGGGTTTAGGGTTTAGGGTTTAGGGTTTAGGGTTTAGGGTTTAGGGTTTAGGGTTTAGGGTTTAGGGTTTAGGGTTTAGGGTTTAGGGTTTAGGGTTTAGGGTTTAGGGTTTAGGGTTTAGGGTTTAGGGTTTAGGGTTTAGGGTTTAGGGTTTAGGGTTTAGGGTTTAGGGTTTAGGGTTTAGGGTTTAGGGTTTAGGGTTTAGGGTTTAGGGTTTAGGGTTTAGGGTTTAGGGTTTAGGGTTTAGGGTTTAGGGTTTAGGGTTTAGGGTTTAGGGTTTAGGGTTTAGGGTTTAGGGTTTAGGGTTTAGGGTTTAGGGTTTAGGGTTTAGGGTTTAGGGTTTAGGGTTTAGGGTTTAGGGTTTAGGGTTTAGGGTTTAGGGTTTAGGGTTTAGGGTTTAGGGTTTAGGGTTTAGGGTTTAGGGTTTAGGGTTTAGGGTTTAGGGTTTAGGGTTTAGGGTTTAGGGTTTAGGGTTTAGGGTTTAGGGTTTAGGGTTTAGGGTTTAGGGTTTAGGGTTTAGGGTTTAGGGTTTAGGGTTTAGGGTTTAGGGTTTAGGGTTTAGGGTTTAGGGTTTAGGGTTTAGGGTTTAGGGTTTAGGGTTTAGGGTTTAGGGTTTAGGGTTTAGGGTTTAGGGTTTAGGGTTTAGGGTTTAGGGTTTAGGGTTTAGGGTTTAGGGTTTAGGGTTTAGGGTTTAGGGTTTAGGGTTTAGGGTTTAGGGTTTAGGGTTTAGGGTTTAGGGTTTAGGGTTTAGGGTTTAGGGTTTAGGGTTTAGGGTTTAGGGTTTAGGGTTTAGGGTTTAGGGTTTAGGGTTTAGGGTTTAGGGTTTAGGGTTTAGGGTTTAGGGTTTAGGGTTTAGGGTTTAGGGTTTAGGGTTTAGGGTTTAGGGTTTAGGGTTTAGGGTTTAGGGTTTAGGGTTTAGGGTTTAGGGTTTAGGGTTTAGGGTTTAGGGTTTAGGGTTTAGGGTTTAGGGTTTAGGGTTTAGGGTTTAGGGTTTAGGGTTTAGGGTTTAGGGTTTAGGGTTTAGGGTTTAGGGTTTAGGGTTTAGGGTTTAGGGTTTAGGGTTTAGGGTTTAGGGTTTAGGGTTTAGGGTTTAGGGTTTAGGGTTTAGGGTTTAGGGTTTAGGGTTTAGGGTTTAGGGTTTAGGGTTTAGGGTTTAGGGTTTAGGGTTTAGGGTTTAGGGTTTAGGGTTTAGGGTTTAGGGTTTAGGGTTTAGGGTTTAGGGTTTAGGGTTTAGGGTTTAGGGTTTAGGGTTTAGGGTTTAGGGTTTAGGGTTTAGGGTTTAGGGTTTAGGGTTTAGGGTTTAGGGTTTAGGGTTTAGGGTTTAGGGTTTAGGGTTTAGGGTTTAGGGTTTAGGGTTTAGGGTTTAGGGTTTAGGGTTTAGGGTTTAGGGTTTAGGGTTTAGGGTTTAGGGTTTAGGGTTTAGGGTTTAGGGTTTAGGGTTTAGGGTTTAGGGTTTAGGGTTTAGGGTTTAGGGTTTAGGGTTTAGGGTTTAGGGTTTAGGGTTTAGGGTTTAGGGTTTAGGGTTTAGGGTTTAGGGTTTAGGGTTTAGGGTTTAGGGTTTAGGGTTTAGGGTTTAGGGTTTAGGGTTTAGGGTTTAGGGTTTAGGGTTTAGGGTTTAGGGTTTAGGGTTTAGGGTTTAGGGTTTAGGGTTTAGGGTTTAGGGTTTAGGGTTTAGGGTTTAGGGTTTAGGGTTTAGGGTTTAGGGTTTAGGGTTTAGGGTTTAGGGTTTAGGGTTTAGGGTTTAGGGTTTAGGGTTTAGGGTTTAGGGTTTAGGGTTTAGGGTTTAGGGTTTAGGGTTTAGGGTTTAGGGTTTAGGGTTTAGGGTTTAGGGTTTAGGGTTTAGGGTTTAGGGTTTAGGGTTTAGGGTTTAGGGTTTAGGGTTTAGGGTTTAGGGTTTAGGGTTTAGGGTTTAGGGTTTAGGGTTTAGGGTTTAGGGTTTAGGGTTTAGGGTTTAGGGTTTAGGGTTTAGGGTTTAGGGTTTAGGGTTTAGGGTTTAGGGTTTAGGGTTTAGGGTTTAGGGTTTAGGGTTTAGGGTTTAGGGTTTAGGGTTTAGGGTTTAGGGTTTAGGGTTTAGGGTTTAGGGTTTAGGGTTTAGGGTTTAGGGTTTAGGGTTTAGGGTTTAGGGTTTAGGGTTTAGGGTTTAGGGTTTAGGGTTTAGGGTTTAGGGTTTAGGGTTTAGGGTTTAGGGTTTAGGGTTTAGGGTTTAGGGTTTAGGGTTTAGGGTTTAGGGTTTAGGGTTTAGGGTTTAGGGTTTAGGGTTTAGGGTTTAGGGTTTAGGGTTTAGGGTTTAGGGTTTAGGGTTTAGGGTTTAGGGTTTAGGGTTTAGGGTTTAGGGTTTAGGGTTTAGGGTTTAGGGTTTAGGGTTTAGGGTTTAGGGTTTAGGGTTTAGGGTTTAGGGTTTAGGGTTTAGGGTTTAGGGTTTAGGGTTTAGGGTTTAGGGTTTAGGGTTTAGGGTTTAGGGTTTAGGGTTTAGGGTTTAGGGTTTAGGGTTTAGGGTTTAGGGTTTAGGGTTTAGGGTTTAGGGTTTAGGGTTTAGGGTTTAGGGTTTAGGGTTTAGGGTTTAGGGTTTAGGGTTTAGGGTTTAGGGTTTAGGGTTTAGGGTTTAGGGTTTAGGGTTTAGGGTTTAGGGTTTAGGGTTTAGGGTTTAGGGTTTAGGGTTTAGGGTTTAGGGTTTAGGGTTTAGGGTTTAGGGTTTAGGGTTTAGGGTTTAGGGTTTAGGGTTTAGGGTTTAGGGTTTAGGGTTTAGGGTTTAGGGTTTAGGGTTTAGGGTTTAGGGTTTAGGGTTTAGGGTTTAGGGTTTAGGGTTTAGGGTTTAGGGTTTAGGGTTTAGGGTTTAGGGTTTAGGGTTTAGGGTTTAGGGTTTAGGGTTTAGGGTTTAGGGTTTAGGGTTTAGGGTTTAGGGTTTAGGGTTTAGGGTTTAGGGTTTAGGGTTTAGGGTTTAGGGTTTAGGGTTTAGGGTTTAGGGTTTAGGGTTTAGGGTTTAGGGTTTAGGGTTTAGGGTTTAGGGTTTAGGGTTTAGGGTTTAGGGTTTAGGGTTTAGGGTTTAGGGTTTAGGGTTTAGGGTTTAGGGTTTAGGGTTTAGGGTTTAGGGTTTAGGGTTTAGGGTTTAGGGTTTAGGGTATAGGGTTTAGGGTTTAGGGTTTAGGGTTTAGGGTTTAGGGTTTAGGGTTTAGGGTTTAGGGTTTAGGGTTTAGGGTTTAGGGTTTAGGGTTTAGGGTTTAGGGTTTAGGGTTTAGGGTTTAGGGTTTAGGGTTTAGGGTTTAGGGTTTAGGGTTTAGGGTTTAGGGTTTAGGGTTTAGGGTTTAGGGTTTAGGGTTTAGGGTTTAGGGTTTAGGGTTTAGGGTTTAGGGTTTAGGGTTTAGGGTTTAGGGTTTAGGGTTTAGGGTTTAGGGTTTAGGGTTTAGGGTTTAGGGTTTAGGGTTTAGGGTTTAGGGTTTAGGGTTTAGGGTTTAGGGTTTAGGGTTTAGGGTTTAGGGTTTAGGGTTTAGGGTTTAGGGTTTAGGGTTTAGGGTTTAGGGTTTAGGGTTTAGGGTTTAGGGTTTAGGGTTTAGGGTTTAGGGTTTAGGGTTGAGGGTTTAGGGTTTAGGGTTTAGGGTTTAGGGTTTAGGGTTTAGGGTTTAGGGTTTAGGGTTTAGGGTTTAGGGTTTAGGGTTTAGGGTTTAGGGTTTAGGGTTTAGGGTTTAGGGTTTAGGGTTTAGGGTTTAGGGTTTAGGGTTTAGGGTTTAGGGTTTAGGGTTTAGGGTTTAGGGTTTAGGGTTTAGGGTTTAGGGTTTAGGGTTTAGGGTTTAGGGTTTAGGGTTTAGGGTTTAGGGTTTAGGGTTTAGGGTTTAGGGTTTAGGGTTTAGGGTTTAGGGTTTAGGGTTTAGGGTTTAGGGTTTAGGGTTTAGGGTTTAGGGTTTAGGGTTTAGGGTTTAGGGTTTAGGGTTTAGGGTTTAGGGTTTAGGGTTTAGGGTTTAGGGTTTAGGGTTTAGGGTTTAGGGTTTAGGGTTTAGGGTTTAGGGTTTAGGGTTTAGGGTTTAGGGTTTAGGGTTTAGGGTTTAGGGTTTAGGGTTTAGGGTTTAGGGTTTAGGGTTTAGGGTTTAGGGTTTAGGGTTTAGGGTTTAGGGTTTAGGGTTTAGGGTTTAGGGTTTAGGGTTTAGGGTTTAGGGTTTAGGGTTTAGGGTTTAGGGTTTAGGGTTTAGGGTTTAGGGTTTAGGGTTTAGGGTTTAGGGTTTAGGGTTTAGGGTTTAGGGTTTAGGGTTTAGGGTTTAGGGTTTAGGGTTTAGGGTTTAGGGTTTAGGGTTTAGGGTTTAGGGTTTAGGGTTTAGGGTTTAGGGTTTAGGGTTTAGGGTTTAGGGTTTAGGGTTTAGGGTTTAGGGTTTAGGGTTTAGGGTTTAGGGTTTAGGGTTTAGGGTTTAGGGTTTAGGGTTTAGGGTTTAGGGTTTAGGGTTTAGGGTTTAGGGTTTAGGGTTTAGGGTTTAGGGTTTAGGGTTTAGGGTTTAGGGTTTAGGGTTTAGGGTTTAGGGTTTAGGGTTTAGGGTTTAGGGTTTAGGGTTTAGGGTTTAGGGTTTAGGGTTTAGGGTTTAGGGTTTAGGGTTTAGGGTTTAGGGTTTAGGGTTTAGGGTTTAGGGTTTAGGGTTTAGGGTTTAGGGTTTAGGGTTTAGGGTTTAGGGTTTAGGGTTTAGGGTTTAGGGTTTAGGGTTTAGGGTTTAGGGTTTAGGGTTTAGGGTTTAGGGTTTAGGGTTTAGGGTTTAGGGTTTAGGGTTTAGGGTTTAGGGTTTAGGGTTTAGGGTTTAGGGTTTAGGGTTTAGGGTTTAGGGTTTAGGGTTTAGGGTTTAGGGTTTAGGGTTTAGGGTTTAGGGTTTAGGGTTTAGGGTTTAGGGTTTAGGGTTTAGGGTTTAGGGTTTAGGGTTTAGGGTTTAGGGTTTAGGGTTTAGGGTTTAGGGTTTAGGGTTTAGGGTTTAGGGTTTAGGGTTTAGGGTTTAGGGTTTAGGGTTTAGGGTTTAGGGTTTAGGGTTTAGGGTTTAGGGTTTAGGGTTTAGGGTTTAGGGTTTAGGGTTTAGGGTTTAGGGTTTAGGGTTTAGGGTTTAGGGTTTAGGGTTTAGGGTTTAGGGTTTAGGGTTTAGGGTTTAGGGTTTAGGGTTTAGGGTTTAGGGTTTAGGGTTTAGGGTTTAGGGTTTAGGGTTTAGGGTTTAGGGTTTAGGGTTTAGGGTTTAGGGTTTAGGGTTTAGGGTTTAGGGTTTAGGGTTTAGGGTTTAGGGTTTAGGGTTTAGGGTTTAGGGTTTAGGGTTTAGGGTTTAGGGTTTAGGGTTTAGGGTTTAGGGTTTAGGGTTTAGGGTTTAGGGTTTAGGGTTTAGGGTTTAGGGTTTAGGGTTTAGGGTTTAGGGTTTAGGGTTTAGGGTTTAGGGTTTAGGGTTTAGGGTTTAGGGTTTAGGGTTTAGGGTTTAGGGTTTAGGGTTTAGGGTTTAGGGTTTAGGGTTTAGGGTTTAGGGTTTAGGGTTTAGGGTTTAGGGTTTAGGGTTTAGGGTTTAGGGTTTAGGGTTTAGGGTTTAGGGTTTAGGGTTTAGGGTTTAGGGTTTAGGGTTTAGGGTTTAGGGTTTAGGGTTTAGGGTTTAGGGTTTAGGGTTTAGGGTTTAGGGTTTAGGGTTTAGGGTTTAGGGTTTAGGGTTTAGGGTTTAGGGTTTAGGGTTTAGGGTTTAGGGTTTAGGGTTTAGGGTTTAGGGTTTAGGGTTTAGGGTTTAGGGTTTAGGGTTTAGGGTTTAGGGTTTAGGGTTTAGGGTTTAGGGTTTAGGGTTTAGGGTTTAGGGTTTAGGGTTTAGGGTTTAGGGTTTAGGGTTTAGGGTTTAGGGTTTAGGGTTTAGGGTTTAGGGTTTAGGGTTTAGGGTTTAGGGTTTAGGGTTTAGGGTTTAGGGTTTAGGGTTTAGGGTTTAGGGTTTAGGGTTTAGGGTCTAGGGTTTAGGGTTTAGGGTTTAGGGTTTAGGGTTTAGGGTTTAGGGTTTAGGGTTTAGGGTTTAGGGTTTAGGGTTTAGGGTTTAGGGTTTAGGGTTTAGGGTTTAGGGTTTAGGGTTTAGGGTTTAGGGTTTAGGGTTTAGGGTTTAGGGTTTAGGGTTTAGGGTTTAGGGTTTAGGGTTTAGGGTTTAGGGTTTAGGGTTTAGGGTTTAGGGTTTAGGGTTTAGGGTTTAGGGTTTAGGGTTTAGGGTTTAGGGTTTAGGGTTTAGGGTTTAGGGTTTAGGGTTTAGGGTTTAGGGTTTAGGGTTTAGGGTTTAGGGTTTAGGGTTTAGGGTTTAGGGTTTAGGGTTTAGGGTTTAGGGTTTAGGGTTTAGGGTTTAGGGTTTAGGGTTTAGGGTTTAGGGTTTAGGGTTTAGGGTTTAGGGTTTAGGGTTTAGGGTTTAGGGTTTAGGGTTTAGGGTTTAGGGTTTAGGGTTTAGGGTTTAGGGTTTAGGGTTTAGGGTTTAGGGTTTAGGGTTTAGGGTATAGGGTTTAGGGTTTAGGGTTTAGGGTTTAGGGTTTAGGGTTTAGGGTTTAGGGTTTAGGGTTTAGGGTTTAGGGTTTAGGGTTTAGGGTTTAGGGTTTAGGGTTTAGGGTTTAGGGTTTAGGGTTTAGGGTTTAGGGTTTAGGGTTTAGGGTTTAGGGTTTAGGGTTTAGGGTTTAGGGTTTAGGGCTTAGGGTTTAGGGTTTAGGGTTTAGGGTTTAGGGTTTAGGGTTTAGGGTTTAGGGTTTAGGGTTTAGGGTTTAGGGTTTAGGGTTTAGGGTTTAGGGTTTAGGGTTTAGGGTTTAGGGTTTAGGGTTTAGGGTTTAGGGTTTAGGGTTTAGGGTTTAGGGTTTAGGGTTTAGGGTTTAGGGTTTAGGGTTTAGGGTTTAGGGTTTAGGGTTTAGGGTTTAGGGTTTAGGGTTTAGGGTTTAGGGTTTAGGGTTTAGGGTTTAGGGTTTAGGGTTTAGGGTTTAGGGTTTAGGGTTTAGGGTTTAGGGTTTAGGGTTTAGGGTTTAGGGTTTAGGGTTTAGGGTTTAGGGTTTAGGGTTTAGGGTTTAGGGTTTAGGGTTTAGGGTTTAGGGTTTAGGGTTTAGGGTTTAGGGTTTAGGGTTTAGGGTTTAGGGTTTAGGGTTTAGGGTTTAGGGTTTAGGGTTTAGGGTTTAGGGTTTAGGGTTTAGGGTTTAGGGTTTAGGGTTTAGGGTTTAGGGTTTAGGGTTTAGGGTTTAGGGTTTAGGGTTTAGGGTTTAGGGTTTAGGGTTTAGGGTTTAGGGTTTAGGGTTTAGGGTTTAGGGTTTAGGGTTTAGGGTTTAGGGTTTAGGGTTTAGGGTTTAGGGTTTAGGGTTTAGGGTTTAGGGTTTAGGGTTTAGGGTTTAGGGTTTAGGGTTTAGGGTTTAGGGTTTAGGGTTTAGGGTTTAGGGTTTAGGGTTTAGGGTTTAGGGTTTAGGGTTTAGGGTTTAGGGTTTAGGGTTTAGGGTTTAGGGTTTAGGGTTTAGGGTTTAGGGTTTAGGGTTTAGGGTTTAGGGTTTAGGGTTTAGGGTTTAGGGTTTAGGGTTTAGGGTTTAGGGTTTAGGGTTTAGGGTTTAGGGTTTAGGGTTTAGGGTTTAGGGTTTAGGGTTTAGGGTTTAGGGTTTAGGGTTTAGGGTTTAGGGTTTAGGGTTTAGGGTTTAGGGTTTAGGGTTTAGGGTTTAGGGTTTAGGGTTTAGGGTTTAGGGTTTAGGGTTTAGGGTTTAGGGTTTAGGGTTTAGGGTTTAGGGTTTAGGGTTTAGGGTTTAGGGTTTAGGGTTTAGGGTTTAGGGTTTAGGGTTTAGGGTTTAGGGTTTAGGGTTTAGGGTTTAGGGTTTAGGGTTTAGGGTTTAGGGTTTAGGGTTTAGGGTTTAGGGTTTAGGGTTTAGGGTTTAGGGTTTAGGGTTTAGGGTTTAGGGTTTAGGGTTTAGGGTTTAGGGTTTAGGGTTTAGGGTTTAGGGTTTAGGGTTTAGGGTTTAGGGTTTAGGGTTTAGGGTTTAGGGTTTAGGGTTTAGGGTTTAGGGTTTAGGGTTTAGGGTTTAGGGTTTAGGGTTTAGGGTTTAGGGTTTAGGGTTTAGGGTTTAGGGTTTAGGGTTTAGGGTTTAGGGTTTAGGGTTTAGGGTTTAGGGTTTAGGGTTTAGGGTTTAGGGTTTAGGGTTTAGGGTTTAGGGTTTAGGGTTTAGGGTTTAGGGTTTAGGGTTTAGGGTTTAGGGTTTAGGGTTTAGGGTTTAGGGTTTAGGGTTTAGGGTTTAGGGTTTAGGGTTTAGGGTTTAGGGTTTAGGGTTTAGGGTTTAGGGTTTAGGGTTTAGGGTTTAGGGTTTAGGGTTTAGGGTTTAGGGTTTAGGGTTTAGGGTTTAGGGTTTAGGGTTTAGGGTTTAGGGTTTAGGGTTTAGGGTTTAGGGTTTAGGGTTTAGGGTTTAGGGTTTAGGGTTTAGGGTTTAGGGTTTAGGGTTTAGGGTTTAGGGTTTAGGGTTTAGGGTTTAGGGTTTAGGGTTTAGGGTTTAGGGTTTAGGGTTTAGGGTTTAGGGTTTAGGGTTTAGGGTTTAGGGTTTAGGGTTTAGGGTTTAGGGTTTAGGGTTTAGGGTTTAGGGTTTAGGGTTTAGGGTTTAGGGTTTAGGGTTTAGGGTTTAGGGTTTAGGGTTTAGGGTTTAGGGTTTAGGGTTTAGGGTTTAGGGTTTAGGGTTTAGGGTTTAGGGTTTAGGGTTTAGGGTTTAGGGTTTAGGGTTTAGGGTTTAGGGTTTAGGGTTTAGGGTTTAGGGTTTAGGGTTTAGGGTTTAGGGTTTAGGGTTTAGGGTTTAGGGTTTAGGGTTTAGGGTTTAGGGTTTAGGGTTTAGGGTTTAGGGTTTAGGGTTTAGGGTTTAGGGTTTAGGGTTTAGGGTTTAGGGTTTAGGGTTTAGGGTTTAGGGTTTAGGGTTTAGGGTTTAGGGTTTAGGGTTTAGGGTTTAGGGTTTAGGGTTTAGGGTTTAGGGTTTAGGGTTTAGGGTTTAGGGTTTAGGGTTTAGGGTTTAGGGTTTAGGGTTTAGGGTTTAGGGTTTAGGGTTTAGGGTTTAGGGTTTAGGGTTTAGGGTTTAGGGTTTAGGGTTTAGGGTTTAGGGTTTAGGGTTTAGGGTTTAGGGTTTAGGGTTTAGGGTTTAGGGTTTAGGGTTTAGGGTTTAGGGTTTAGGGTTTAGGGTTTAGGGTTTAGGGTTTAGGGTTTAGGGTTTAGGGTTTAGGGTTTAGGGTTTAGGGTTTAGGGTTTAGGGTTTAGGGTTTAGGGTTTAGGGTTTAGGGTTTAGGGTTTAGGGTTTAGGGTTTAGGGTTTAGGGTTTAGGGTTTAGGGTTTAGGGTTTAGGGTTTAGGGTTTAGGGTTTAGGGTTTAGGGTTTAGGGTTTAGGGTTTAGGGTTTAGGGTTTAGGGTTTAGGGTTTAGGGTTTAGGGTTTAGGGTTTAGGGTTTAGGGTTTAGGGTTTAGGGTTTAGGGTTTAGGGTTTAGGGTTTAGGGTTTAGGGTTTAGGGTTTAGGGTTTAGGGTTTAGGGTTTAGGGTTTAGGGTTTAGGGTTTAGGGTTTAGGGTTTAGGGTTTAGGGTTTAGGGTTTAGGGTTTAGGGTTTAGGGTTTAGGGTTTAGGGTTTAGGGTTTAGGGTTTAGGGTTTAGGGTTTAGGGTTTAGGGTTTAGGGTTTAGGGTTTAGGGTTTAGGGTTTAGGGTTTAGGGTTTAGGGTTTAGGGTTTAGGGTTTAGGGTTTAGGGTTTAGGGTTTAGGGTTTAGGGTTTAGGGTTTAGGGTTTAGGGTTTAGGGTTTAGGGTTTAGGGTTTAGGGTTTAGGGTTTAGGGTTTAGGGTTTAGGGTTTAGGGTTTAGGGTTTAGGGTTTAGGGTTTAGGGTTTAGGGTTTAGGGTTTAGGGTTTAGGGTTTAGGGTTTAGGGTTTAGGGTTTAGGGTTTAGGGTTTAGGGTTTAGGGTTTAGGGTTTAGGGTTTAGGGTTTAGGGTTTAGGGTTTAGGGTTTAGGGTTTAGGGTTTAGGGTTTAGGGTTTAGGGTTTAGGGTTTAGGGTTTAGGGTTTAGGGTTTAGGGTTTAGGGTTTAGGGTTTAGGGTTTAGGGTTTAGGGTTTAGGGTTTAGGGTTTAGGGTTTAGGGTTTAGGGTTTAGGGTTTAGGGTTTAGGGTTTAGGGTTTAGGGTTTAGGGTTTAGGGTTTAGGGTTTAGGGTTTAGGGTTTAGGGTTTAGGGTTTAGGGTTTAGGGTTTAGGGTTTAGGGTTTAGGGTTTAGGGTTTAGGGTTTAGGGTTTAGGGTTTAGGGTTTAGGGTTTAGGGTTTAGGGTTTAGGGTTTAGGGTTTAGGGTTTAGGGTTTAGGGTTTAGGGTTTAGGGTTTAGGGTTTAGGGTTTAGGGTTTAGGGTTTAGGGTTTAGGGTTTAGGGTTTAGGGTTTAGGGTTTAGGGTTTAGGGTTTAGGGTTTAGGGTTTAGGGTTTAGGGTTTAGGGTTTAGGGTTTAGGGTTTAGGGTTTAGGGTTTAGGGTTTAGGGTTTAGGGTTTAGGGTTTAGGGTTTAGGGTTTAGGGTTTAGGGTTTAGGGTTTAGGGTTTAGGGTTTAGGGTTTAGGGTTTAGGGTTTAGGGTTTAGGGTTTAGGGTTTAGGGTTTAGGGTTTAGGGTTTAGGGTTTAGGGTTTAGGGTTTAGGGTTTAGGGTTTAGGGTTTAGGGTTTAGGGTTTAGGGTTTAGGGTTTAGGGTTTAGGGTTTAGGGTTTAGGGTTTAGGGTTTAGGGTTTAGGGTTTAGGGTTTAGGGTTTAGGGTTTAGGGTTTAGGGTTTAGGGTTTAGGGTTTAGGGTTTAGGGTTTAGGGTTTAGGGTTTAGGGTTTAGGGTTTAGGGTTTAGGGTTTAGGGTTTAGGGTTTAGGGTTTAGGGTTTAGGGTTTAGGGTTTAGGGTTTAGGGTTTAGGGTTTAGGGTTTAGGGTTTAGGGTTTAGGGTTTAGGGTTTAGGGTTTAGGGTTTAGGGTTTAGGGTTTAGGGTTTAGGGTTTAGGGTTTAGGGTTTAGGGTTTAGGGTTTAGGGTTTAGGGTTTAGGGTTTAGGGTTTAGGGTTTAGGGTTTAGGGTTTAGGGTTTAGGGTTTAGGGTTTAGGGTTTAGGGTTTAGGGTTTAGGGTTTAGGGTTTAGGGTTTAGGGTTTAGGGTTTAGGGTTTAGGGTTTAGGGTTTAGGGTTTAGGGTTTAGGGTTTAGGGTTTAGGGTTTAGGGTTTAGGGTTTAGGGTTTAGGGTTTAGGGTTTAGGGTTTAGGGTTTAGGGTTTAGGGTTTAGGGTTTAGGGTTTAGGGTTTAGGGTTTAGGGTTTAGGGTTTAGGGTTTAGGGTTTAGGGTTTAGGGTTTAGGGTTTAGGGTTTAGGGTTTAGGGTTTAGGGTTTAGGGTTTAGGGTTTAGGGTTTAGGGTTTAGGGTTTAGGGTTTAGGGTTTAGGGTTTAGGGTTTAGGGTTTAGGGTTTAGGGTTTAGGGTTTAGGGTTTAGGGTTTAGGGTTTAGGGTTTAGGGTTTAGGGTTTAGGGTTTAGGGTTTAGGGTTTAGGGTTTAGGGTTTAGGGTTTAGGGTTTAGGGTTTAGGGTTTAGGGTTTAGGGTTTAGGGTTTAGGGTTTAGGGTTTAGGGTTTAGGGTTTAGGGTTTAGGGTTTAGGGTTTAGGGTTTAGGGTTTAGGGTTTAGGGTTTAGGGTTTAGGGTTTAGGGTTTAGGGTTTAGGGTTTAGGGTTTAGGGTTTAGGGTTTAGGGTTTAGGGTTTAGGGTTTAGGGTTTAGGGTTTAGGGTTTAGGGTTTAGGGTTTAGGGTTTAGGGTTTAGGGTTTAGGGTTTAGGGTTTAGGGTTTAGGGTTTAGGGTTTAGGGTTTAGGGTTTAGGGTTTAGGGTTTAGGGTTTAGGGTTTAGGGTTTAGGGTTTAGGGTTTAGGGTTTAGGGTTTAGGGTTTAGGGTTTAGGGTTTAGGGTTTAGGGTTTAGGGTTTAGGGTTTAGGGTTTAGGGTTTAGGGTTTAGGGTTTAGGGTTTAGGGTTTAGGGTTTAGGGTTTAGGGTTTAGGGTTTAGGGTTTAGGGTTTAGGGTTTAGGGTTTAGGGTTTAGGGTTTAGGGTTTAGGGTTTAGGGTTTAGGGTTTAGGGTTTAGGGTTTAGGGTTTAGGGTTTAGGGTTTAGGGTTTAGGGTTTAGGGTTTAGGGTTTAGGGTTTAGGGTTTAGGGTTTAGGGTTTAGGGTTTAGGGTTTAGGGTTTAGGGTTTAGGGTTTAGGGTTTAGGGTTTAGGGTTTAGGGTTTAGGGTTTAGGGTTTAGGGTTTAGGGTTTAGGGTTTAGGGTTTAGGGTTTAGGGTTTAGGGTTTAGGGTTTAGGGTTTAGGGTTTAGGGTTTAGGGTTTAGGGTTTAGGGTTTAGGGTTTAGGGTTTAGGGTTTAGGGTTTAGGGTTTAGGGTTTAGGGTTTAGGGTTTAGGGTTTAGGGTTTAGGGTTTAGGGTTTAGGGTTTAGGGTTTAGGGTTTAGGGTTTAGGGTTTAGGGTTTAGGGTTTAGGGTTTAGGGTTTAGGGTTTAGGGTTTAGGGTTTAGGGTTTAGGGTTTAGGGTTTAGGGTTTAGGGTTTAGGGTTTAGGGTTTAGGGTTTAGGGTTTAGGGTTTAGGGTTTAGGGTTTAGGGTTTAGGGTTTAGGGTTTAGGGTTTAGGGTTTAGGGTTTAGGGTTTAGGGTTTAGGGTTTAGGGTTTAGGGTTTAGGGTTTAGGGTTTAGGGTTTAGGGTTTAGGGTTTAGGGTTTAGGGTTTAGGGTTTAGGGTTTAGGGTTTAGGGTTTAGGGTTTAGGGTTTAGGGTTTAGGGTTTAGGGTTTAGGGTTTAGGGTTTAGGGTTTAGGGTTTAGGGTTTAGGGTTTAGGGTTTAGGGTTTAGGGTTTAGGGTTTAGGGTTTAGGGTTTAGGGTTTAGGGTTTAGGGTTTAGGGTTTAGGGTTTAGGGTTTAGGGTTTAGGGTTTAGGGTTTAGGGTTTAGGGTTTAGGGTTTAGGGTTTAGGGTTTAGGGTTTAGGGTTTAGGGTTTAGGGTTTAGGGTTTAGGGTTTAGGGTTTAGGGTTTAGGGTTTAGGGTTTAGGGTTTAGGGTTTAGGGTTTAGGGTTTAGGGTTTAGGGTTTAGGGTTTAGGGTTTAGGGTTTAGGGTTTAGGGTTTAGGGTTTAGGGTTTAGGGTTTAGGGTTTAGGGTTTAGGGTTTAGGGTTTAGGGTTTAGGGTTTAGGGTTTAGGGTTTAGGGTTTAGGGTTTAGGGTTTAGGGTTTAGGGTTTAGGGTTTAGGGTTTAGGGTTTAGGGTTTAGGGTTTAGGGTTTAGGGTTTAGGGTTTAGGGTTTAGGGTTTAGGGTTTAGGGTTTAGGGTTTAGGGTTTAGGGTTTAGGGTTTAGGGTTTAGGGTTTAGGGTTTAGGGTTTAGGGTTTAGGGTTTAGGGTTTAGGGTTTAGGGTTTAGGGTTTAGGGTTTAGGGTTTAGGGTTTAGGGTTTAGGGTTTAGGGTTTAGGGTTTAGGGTTTAGGGTTTAGGGTTTAGGGTTTAGGGTTTAGGGTTTAGGGTTTAGGGTTTAGGGTTTAGGGTTTAGGGTTTAGGGTTTAGGGTTTAGGGTTTAGGGTTTAGGGTTTAGGGTTTAGGGTTTAGGGTTTAGGGTTTAGGGTTTAGGGTTTAGGGTTTAGGGTTTAGGGTTTAGGGTTTAGGGTTTAGGGTTTAGGGTTTAGGGTTTAGGGTTTAGGGTTTAGGGTTTAGGGTTTAGGGTTTAGGGTTTAGGGTTTAGGGTTTAGGGTTTAGGGTTTAGGGTTTAGGGTTTAGGGTTTAGGGTTTAGGGTTTAGGGTTTAGGGTTTAGGGTTTAGGGTTTAGGGTTTAGGGTTTAGGGTTTAGGGTTTAGGGTTTAGGGTTTAGGGTTTAGGGTTTAGGGTTTAGGGTTTAGGGTTTAGGGTTTAGGGTTTAGGGTTTAGGGTTTAGGGTTTAGGGTTTAGGGTTTAGGGTTTAGGGTTTAGGGTTTAGGGTTTAGGGTTTAGGGTTTAGGGTTTAGGGTTTAGGGTTTAGGGTTTAGGGTTTAGGGTTTAGGGTTTAGGGTTTAGGGTTTAGGGTTTAGGGTTTAGGGTTTAGGGTTTAGGGTTTAGGGTTTAGGGTTTAGGGTTTAGGGTTTAGGGTTTAGGGTTTAGGGTTTAGGGTTTAGGGTTTAGGGTTTAGGGTTTAGGGTTTAGGGTTTAGGGTTTAGGGTTTAGGGTTTAGGGTTTAGGGTTTAGGGTTTAGGGTTTAGGGTTTAGGGTTTAGGGTTTAGGGTTTAGGGTTTAGGGTTTAGGGTTTAGGGTTTAGGGTTTAGGGTTTAGGGTTTAGGGTTTAGGGTTTAGGGTTTAGGGTTTAGGGTTTAGGGTTTAGGGTTTAGGGTTTAGGGTTTAGGGTTTAGGGTTTAGGGTTTAGGGTTTAGGGTTTAGGGTTTAGGGTTTAGGGTTTAGGGTTTAGGGTTTAGGGTTTAGGGTTTAGGGTTTAGGGTTTAGGGTTTAGGGTTTAGGGTTTAGGGTTTAGGGTTTAGGGTTTAGGGTTTAGGGTTTAGGGTTTAGGGTTTAGGGTTTAGGGTTTAGGGTTTAGGGTTTAGGGTTTAGGGTTTAGGGTTTAGGGTTTAGGGTTTAGGGTTTAGGGTTTAGGGTTTAGGGTTTAGGGTTTAGGGTTTAGGGTTTAGGGTTTAGGGTTTAGGGTTTAGGGTTTAGGGTTTAGGGTTTAGGGTTTAGGGTTTAGGGTTTAGGGTTTAGGGTTTAGGGTTTAGGGTTTAGGGTTTAGGGTTTAGGGTTTATGGTTTAGGGTTTAGGGTTTAGGGTTTAGGGTTTAGG
>OX359286.1:5000-10000 GCA_947179155.2 Hedera helix
ACCCTAAACCCTAAACCCTAAACCCTAAACCCTAAACCCTAAACCCTAAACCCTAAACCCTAAACCCTAAACCCTAAACCCTAAACCCTAAACCCTAAACCCTAAACCCTAAACCCTAAACCCTAAACCCTAAACCCTAAACCCTAAACCCTAAACCCTAAACCCTAAACCCTAAACCCTAAACCCTAAACCCTAAACCCTAAACCCTAAACCCTAAACCCTAAACCCTAAACCCTAAACCCTAAACCCTAAACCCTAAACCCTAAACCCTAAACCCTAAACCCTAAACCCTAAACCCTAAACCCTAAACCCTAAACCCTAAACCCTAAACCCTAAACCCTAAACCCTAAACCCTAAACCCTAAACCCTAAACCCTAAACCCTAAACCCTAAACCCTAAACCCTAAACCCTAAACCCTAAACCCTAAACCCTAAACCCTAAACCCTAAACCCTAAACCCTAAACCCTAAACCCTAAACCCTAAACCCTAAACCCTAAACCCTAAACCCTAAACCCTAAACCCTAAACCCTAAACCCTAAACCCTAAACCCTAAACCCTAAACCCTAAACCCTAAACCCTAAACCCTAAACCCTAAACCCTAAACCCTAAACCCTAAACCCTAAACCCTAAACCCTAAACCCTAAACCCTAAACCCTAAACCCTAAACCCTAAACCCTAAACCCTAAACCCTAAACCCTAAACCCTAAACCCTAAACCCTAAACCCTAAACCCTAAACCCTAAACCCTAAACCCTAAACCCTAAACCCTAAACCCTAAACCCTAAACCCTAAACCCTAAACCCTAAACCCTAAACCCTAAACCCTAAACCCTAAACCCTAAACCCTAAACCCTAAACCCTAAACCCTAAACCCTAAACCCTAAACCCTAAACCCTAAACCCTAAACCCTAAACCCTAAACCCTAAACCCTAAACCCTAAACCCTAAACCCTAAACCCTAAACCCTAAACCCTAAACCCTAAACCCTAAACCCTAAACCCTAAACCCTAAACCCTAAACCCTAAACCCTAAACCCTAAACCCTAAACCCTAAACCCTAAACCCTAAACCCTAAACCCTAAACCCTAAACCCTAAACCCTAAACCCTAAACCCTAAACCCTAAACCCTAAACCCTAAACCCTAAACCCTAAACCCTAAACCCTAAACCCTAAACCCTAAACCCTAAACCCTAAACCCTAAACCCTAAACCCTAAACCCTAAACCCTAAACCCTAAACCCTAAACCCTAAACCCTAAACCCTAAACCCTAAACCCTAAACCCTAAACCCTAAACCCTAAACCCTAAACCCTAAACCCTAAACCCTAAACCCTAAACCCTAAACCCTAAACCCTAAACCCTAAACCCTAAACCCTAAACCCTAAACCCTAAACCCTAAACCCTAAACCCTAAACCCTAAACCCTAAACCCTAAACCCTAAACCCTAAACCCTAAACCCTAAACCCTAAACCCTAAACCCTAAACCCTAAACCCTAAACCCTAAACCCTAAACCCTAAACCCTAAACCCTAAACCCTAAACCCTAAACCCTAAACCCTAAACCCTAAACCCTAAACCCTAAACCCTAAACCCTAAACCCTAAACCCTAAACCCTAAACCCTAAACCCTAAACCCTAAACCCTAAACCCTAAACCCTAAACCCTAAACCCTAAACCCTAAACCCTAAACCCTAAACCCTAAACCCTAAACCCTAAACCCTAAACCCTAAACCCTAAACCCTAAACCCTAAACCCTAAACCCTAAACCCTAAACCCTAAACCCTAAACCCTAAACCCTAAACCCTAAACCCTAAACCCTAAACCCTAAACCCTAAACCCTAAACCCTAAACCCTAAACCCTAAACCCTAAACCCTAAACCCTAAACCCTAAACCCTAAACCCTAAACCCTAAACCCTAAACCCTAAACCCTAAACCCTAAACCCTAAACCCTAAACCCTAAACCCTAAACCCTAAACCCTAAACCCTAAACCCTAAACCCTAAACCCTAAACCCTAAACCCTAAACCCTAAACCCTAAACCCTAAACCCTAAACCCTAAACCCTAAACCCTAAACCCTAAACCCTAAACCCTAAACCCTAAACCCTAAACCCTAAACCCTAAACCCTAAACCCTAAACCCTAAACCCTAAACCCTAAACCCTAAACCCTAAACCCTAAACCCTAAACCCTAAACCCTAAACCCTAAACCCTAAACCCTAAACCCTAAACCCTAAACCCTAAACCCTAAACCCTAAACCCTAAACCCTAAACCCTAAACCCTAAACCCTAAACCCTAAACCCTAAACCCTAAACCCTAAACCCTAAACCCTAAACCCTAAACCCTAAACCCTAAACCCTAAACCCTAAACCCTAAACCCTAAACCCTAAACCCTAAACCCTAAACCCTAAACCCTAAACCCTAAACCCTAAACCCTAAACCCTAAACCCTAAACCCTAAACCCTAAACCCTAAACCCTAAACCCTAAACCCTAAACCCTAAACCCTAAACCCTAAACCCTAAACCCTAAACCCTAAACCCTAAACCCTAAACCCTAAACCCTAAACCCTAAACCCTAAACCCTAAACCCTAAACCCTAAACCCTAAACCCTAAACCCTAAACCCTAAACCCTAAACCCTAAACCCTAAACCCTAAACCCTAAACCCTAAACCCTAAACCCTAAACCCTAAACCCTAAACCCTAAACCCTAAACCCTAAACCCTAAACCCTAAACCCTAAACCCTAAACCCTAAACCCTAAACCCTAAACCCTAAACCCTAAACCCTAAACCCTAAACCCTAAACCCTAAACCCTAAACCCTAAACCCTAAACCCTAAACCCTAAACCCTAAACCCTAAACCCTAAACCCTAAACCCTAAACCCTAAACCCTAAACCCTAAACCCTAAACCCTAAACCCTAAACCCTAAACCCTAAACCCTAAACCCTAAACCCTAAACCCTAAACCCTAAACCCTAAACCCTAAACCCTAAACCCTAAACCCTAAACCCTAAACCCTAAACCCTAAACCCTAAACCCTAAACCCTAAACCCTAAACCCTAAACCCTAAACCCTAAACCCTAAACCCTAAACCCTAAACCCTAAACCCTAAACCCTAAACCCTAAACCCTAAACCCTAAACCCTAAACCCTAAACCCTAAACCCTAAACCCTAAACCCTAAACCCTAAACCCTAAACCCTAAACCCTAAACCCTAAACCCTAAACCCTAAACCCTAAACCCTAAACCCTAAACCCTAAACCCTAAACCCTAAACCCTAAACCCTAAACCCTAAACCCTAAACCCTAAACCCTAAACCCTAAACCCTAAACCCTAAACCCTAAACCCTAAACCCTAAACCCTAAACCCTAAACCCTAAACCCTAAACCCTAAACCCTAAACCCTAAACCCTAAACCCTAAACCCTAAACCCTAAACCCTAAACCCTAAACCCTAAACCCTAAACCCTAAACCCTAAACCCTAAACCCTAAACCCTAAACCCTAAACCCTAAACCCTAAACCCTAAACCCTAAACCCTAAACCCTAAACCCTAAACCCTAAACCCTAAACCCTAAACCCTAAACCCTAAACCCTAAACCCTAAACCCTAAACCCTAAACCCTAAACCCTAAACCCTAAACCCTAAACCCTAAACCCTAAACCCTAAACCCTAAACCCTAAACCCTAAACCCTAAACCCTAAACCCTAAACCCTAAACCCTAAACCCTAAACCCTAAACCCTAAACCCTAAACCCTAAACCCTAAACCCTAAACCCTAAACCCTAAACCCTAAACCCTAAACCCTAAACCCTAAACCCTAAACCCTAAACCCTAAACCCTAAACCCTAAACCCTAAACCCTAAACCCTAAACCCTAAACCCTAAACCCTAAACCCTAAACCCTAAACCCTAAACCCTAAACCCTAAACCCTAAACCCTAAACCCTAAACCCTAAACCCTAAACCCTAAACCCTAAACCCTAAACCCTAAACCCTAAACCCTAAACCCTAAACCCTAAACCCTAAACCCTAAACCCTAAACCCTAAACCCTAAACCCTAAACCCTAAACCCTAAACCCTAAACCCTAAACCCTAAACCCTAAACCCTAAACCCTAAACCCTAAACCCTAAACCCTAAACCCTAAACCCTAAACCCTAAACCCTAAACCCTAAACCCTAAACCCTAAACCCTAAACCCTAAACCCTAAACCCTAAACCCTAAACCCTAAACCCTAAACCCTAAACCCTAAACCCTAAACCCTAAACCCTAAACCCTAAACCCTAAACCCTAAACCCTAAACCCTAAACCCTAAACCCTAAACCCTAAACCCTAAACCCTAAACCCTAAACCCTAAACCCTAAACCCTAAACCCTAAACCCTAAACCCTAAACCCTAAACCCTAAACCCTAAACCCTAAACCCTAAACCCTAAACCCTAAACCCTAAACCCTAAACCCTAAACCCTAAACCCTAAACCCTAAACCCTAAACCCTAAACCCTAAACCCTAAACCCTAAACCCTAAACCCTAAACCCTAAACCCTAAACCCTAAACCCTAAACCCTAAACCCTAAACCCTAAACCCTAAACCCTAAACCCTAAACCCTAAACCCTAAACCCTAAACCCTAAACCCTAAACCCTAAACCCTAAACCCTAAACCCTAAACCCTAAACCCTAAACCCTAAACCCTAAACCCTAAACCCTAAACCCTAAACCCTAAACCCTAAACCCTAAACCCTAAACCCTAAACCCTAAACCCTAAACCCTAAACCCTAAACCCTAAACCCTAAACCCTAAACCCTAAACCCTAAACCCTAAACCCTAAACCCTAAACCCTAAACCCTAAACCCTAAACCCTAAACCCTAAACCCTAAACCCTAAACCCTAAACCCTAAACCCTAAACCCTAAACCCTAAACCCTAAACCCTAAACCCTAAACCCTAAACCCTAAACCCTAAACCCTAAACCCTAAACCCTAAACCCTAAACCCTAAACCCTAAACCCTAAACCCTAAAC